>PVIA01009723.1:0-58314 GCA_004024845.1 Tonatia bakeri | reverse complement strand
TGAAATAGAGGACAGGCAGAAAGTGACCAGAGGAGAGAGAAGAGGGAGTTTCAGGGGAAAGGGGGAAGGGTTTACAGGAACAAAGTTAAAAGACACATGGACAAAAACTAGGGGGAGGGTGGTAATGGGAGGGATGTTGGGAGGGAGGGATGGGTGGGCTGGATTGGGAGTAAAGGGGAGAAAACTGTACTTGAACAATCATTAAAATGACAAAAATTCAATTTGGTCATTTTTGACATTTTGCTACCTTTCTTTTTTTTTTTAATTTTATTTTAATCATTGTTCAAGTACAGTTTTCTCCCCTTTACTCCCAATCCAGCCCACCCACCCATTTTGCTACCTTTCAGTCATATACACACCTTAACTTTACACACATTTAAAAAATTTATCCTTTTAAAGGAATATTTGTCAAAATATGAGGATAGAGCACATTTTATTTAACAGCTTGTTAGTTTGATTTATAACTTTTAAACGTTTAGACAGATGATCTGTGGCCTCCATTTGCCTTCTTGCCCCCAGGCCGTGACACCCAGAATGTGCTCATGGACCCCAGCCTGGGTTTTCCAGTTCCTTGCATGGGTAGGGACCCACCTAGGGTTCCTGTCTGTCACATTTTTGGGAAGGTTGGGGCAGATGGTACTTCCAGCCCCCTTTGAGTGCTGACATCATCCCCTCTAAGATTTTAAGCTACAAGAAGATGTTACCCTGGCCAAATTTCCAACACGTAGCCCTGGGCTACAGAAGCCTGTGCTCCCAGCCAGGGCTCTAATCCTGTACAGACAGGTTTATTTGGGTCACGGAGGCACCTGTAGATTTTTGGCCACAAACGGTAGCTTATAAAATAGTGTTATAACAGAGGGACACATACCCCCTTCCAGAGATAGGGGAGGGCTTTGAGCTGCACATACGTGACTGGAGACGTTGCCCCTTTGCTAAACACGTGACTGGAAGAGGGGCAAAGGCAAACATGGCCAACACTGGCCCTCACTGGTTGGAAGTCTGGATGTTCCCACTGCTTTCTGCACGCATAGGATTCTGGGAAAGGATTTTGGAAACTGGAGCACCAGAAAGCAAAAAGTCAGTTGATTCTTTTCTTCCCCAGGGCAGGGGGCATGCCAGCAGTCCCCAGCAGGCCTGCCAATGGTGGCCAGTGCAGGCCTGTGAGAAGAGGCCTGGGGGCACAATCTCCAAAAGGTCCCTAAAGCTGGACAGTGACTGGAGACCAGTGAAGCCACCCACATTTAGGATACTTTTGGGTGGGAGAAGAGGTTCCTTGTGCAACCTTGAACTGAGCTAGCCGAGGGTGACTGGCTGATTTTTTTCTTTGGGTGTGTTAGAGGGAATGATCTTTGAAGCAGAACCTCCCCCTTATTTCCAAAGACCTTGGCGATAGTCACCAAGTGACTAATAGTCAGCACTATGAATAGATTTTTGTTCTTGTGTTATTTTCAGTGATTGGACCTATATAGTAGTTGTAATGACAAATATTTAAATAGCTATTTTTGATGTCATACTCTGACTTTTCCTTTCCCCTTACTTTTGTTACCAAGACACTTTGAGGCAGAAACTTAACATCAAATAAAAGATTCCTTTCTTTTCCACCGAACTCCATCTTTGGAGATTTGCCTGGTAGGTGGCAAGCAGTAGGACCTCCCCAGCTGGTTGGGTTCAGTAACTGTACCCCAAGGATGCCTTCCTCCTAGGGTTCTACCTCCATTCCAGCTCCCACTGGCTTCACATCCCAAGATGCAATGTGCTGCTGCCCTACTGGGAGAAGTCTGCAGTCCTTGGGCATAGGGCAGCACTGTCCACTGAGAGCGCTTCCTTTTTTTTTAAAGTATATTTTATTGATTATGCTATTACAGTTGTCCCTTTTTTTCTCCCCTTTATCCTGTGCCCTGCACCCTTCACCACCAGCATTCTCCCCTCCCCCTCTTTAGTTCATGTCCATGGGTCATGCATACAAGTTCTTTGGCTTCTCCATCTCCTATACTATTCTTAACTCCCCATCTATTTTGAACCTACCAATTTATGCTTCTTATTCCCTGTACCTTTTCCCCTGTTCTCCCCCCTCCCCCTCCCGGCTGATAACCCTCCATGTGCTCTCCATTTCTGAGATTCTGCTCCTATTCTAGCTGTTTGCTTAGTTTGTTTTTGGTTTTGTTTTCTTAGGTTTGGTTGTCGATAGTTGTGAGTTTGTTGTCATTTTACTGTTCATAGTTTTGATCTTTTTTTTCTTAGGTAAGTCCCTTTAAGATTTCATATAATAAGGGCTCGGTGATGAGGAACTTCTGTAACCTTACCTTCTGTGAAGCGCTTTATCTGACCCTCCATTCTAAATGATAGCTTTGCTGGATAGAGCAATCTTGGATGTAGGTCCTTGTCTTTCATGACTTGAATACTTCATTCCAGCCCCTTCTTGCCTGCAAGGTTTCTTTTGAGAAATCAGCTGATAGTCTTAAGGGAACTCCTTTGTAGATAACTGTCTCCTTTTCTCTTCCTGCTTTTAACATTCTCTCCTTATCTTTAATCTTGAGTAATTTAATTATGAGGTGTATTGGTGTGTTCCTCCTTGGGTCCAACTTCTTTGGGACTCTCTGAGCTTCCTGGACTTCCTGGAAGCTCTATTTTCTTCACCAGATTGGGGAAGTTCTCCTTCATTATTTGTTCAAATATATTTTTGATTTCTTGTTCTTCCTCTTCTCCTCTGGCAGCCCCATGATTCAGACTTTGGAACATTTAAAATTGTCCCAGAGGTTCCTAAGCCTCTCCTTATTTTTTTGAATTCTTGTTTCTTCATTCTGTTCTGGTTGAATATTTATTTCTTCCTTCTGTTCCAAATCGTTGATTTTAGTCCCAGTTTCTATCCCTTCACTGTTGGTTCCCTGTATATTTTTCTTTATTTCGCTTTCATAGCCTTCACTTTTTCCTCTGTTTTGCAACCATACTCAACCATTTCTGTGAACATCCTGATTACTAGTGTTTTGAACTCTGCATCTGATAGGTTGGCTATCTCCTTGTCACTTAGTTCTTTTCCTGGATTTTGGATCTGTTCTTTCATTTGGGCCCCATTTCTTTGTCTCAGCACATGGGTTATATTGTAAGGGGTGAAGCCTTAGGTATTCACCAGGGTAGGGCAACCCACCTTGCTGGGTTGTGGTGCTGTATGTGGAGGAGGGGTCTAAGAGGGAACAATGCCACTTGCTTGGCTCTCACCCCACTTTTAGTGACTTCCCCCATTACCCACAAGCAAATTGGGTCCCTCTGTTGCTGAGTTCCATTGGGTGGGCTTGTGTATGTTCTAGGACCCTGTGGGTCTCTCCAACAACCTCTCCTGTGAAGCTGGGAGTTTCTCCTGCCACCACAACCCCATAGATTTTTATAGCCAGGGGTTTTAAGGCTTTAGTTTCCTGCATAGGAACCTGGGTTGTGTTGTTTGTCTCACTCCCCAGTTGTTCCTCCTGGCTTATCTGCACATGAATGTGGGACTGCCCAGTCCACCTGGTCTATTGGCTTGCTGCACAACCTTTCTACCTCACTGACTGTTTCTGCCCCTCCTACTGGTCTGAATGAATGTTTCTTCTTTAACTCCTTGGTTGTTGGACTTCCCTGCAGTTTGATTTTCTGGCAGTTCTAGTTGTTTTTGTTTTTTAAAAGATTTTATTTGCTTATTTTTAGAGAGAGAGGGAAAAGGAGAAAGAAAGAGAGAGAGAGAGAAACATTGATGTGCGAGAGATACATTGATCAGTTGCCTCTTGCACACCCCCAACTGGGCACTCGGCCCACAAGCCAGGCTTGTGCCCTAACTGGGTATCAAACCGGTGACCTTTCAGTTTGCAGGCCAGCACTCAATCAACTGAGCCACACCAGCCAGGGCTGTTTTTGGTTTTTAAATTGGTTGTTTTGGTTGTGGGAAGAAGCAAAGTGCATCTACCTATGTCTCCATCTTGGCTGGAGGTTCCTGAAGTCAGAAACTGCTTCCTACTTTCTTTTGGTCAGATCCTGCCATCTTGTTTCAGGTGGTAGAGTGGCCGTCAGTAACAAAACTTTCTCTTACCCCCTTTTTGCTCCAGTTGGTGGAAATATCTTCCAGACTTCCTTGGTGACTAATGATACTGTCACCTCCCCATGAAGGTGTGGCCTTCATGGGGAGGTGACAGGGTGTCAGATCTTCATTCCATAGAGGGTTAACCCCATTTAGAGTCACTTAGTCTGACTCTACTAGGCAGTGCTCTTTGGATTGCAAGTGACAGAAACCCAACTCGAACTTTTTTCACAACAAATTTTTCTCACAACAAAGTTTCACAAACTTTTTTCACAACAGTTATTGAATTTTAGGATTGCAGTGAAGACAACCATGTGTTTAGAAGTGGTGGACTCTGGGACTGGAAGTCTGTCCGGACTCTGCTTCCGTCCTCAAGGAGGCTTGTCCTCTCAGAAGAGCTGCTCCACTTAGTCTCAGTTCAGACTACTGTCACGTGGAGGACAGAGCCCTGCGACTCACAGCCCCACTAAAACCCCATGGTGAAATGAGCTCTCCCCAGAGGCAGTCCTGTGCCCAGAAGGGGAGGGAGGCAGACAGACAGAACAACCAGTCCTCTCTACCCTGTTCCACCCAGTGGTCTTCATCACAGTTGTCACCCATCCTGCCAAGCCTGTCTGCCATTTCTGCCTGAAGCTACAATGGGCCTCAAGACACAGTCAGTTTGCGTTGTTATGACCAGAGTATTTCCAAGAGAGTGATGACATCACAAAATAGGGGTTCCAGAAGGTGGGGTGGGGTGGGGCATAGCCCAGCACTCCCACCTTCTTTAGAACAGAAAGAGCTGTGGGTTAGGTGGGTCTAGAGTACAGTTCATGAAAAAGGGGAGGCTCCTACCCAAACAGCTTTGTTCTACAGATTCTCACAGAAATCCCTGGGCCACCTGGGATGTGGGATCAGAGAGGAGTAGGAGAGAGGTAAGCTGCAGAAGGGGAGGTAGGAATGCACCTGCCAGAACCTTGTCTTCCCTCAGGGGACACCAAGAGTGGACTTCGTTGCTTCCCAAAGCTCAATGACACCTGTCTCTGAAGGAGCCTACTGAGTCAGGGCAGGGTAGGGTTGCATGAGACATACTAAAAAGTATCTGTTGTTTGTCTGAAATTCTAATGTAACTAGGCATCCTGTAATTTTATTTGCTAAATCTGGCAACTCTAGGGTGGGAGAGAAAAACAGAAGAATGGTTTCAGACTCAGGACGGTATGGAGTGAGTCTTAGAAGATAGAACCAAAGGTCTGTGAGGAGACATGGCCATCGGGGGAGTCACCTTGTCCAACCAGAAGGCGCTGAATGCCTGGCTCGTGGAGCCGGTGGATGGAGAAACTGAGGCCTTTGCCCTCAGGAACCCAGACCCAGTTTAAGGGGAAAGATGCACACACACAGCGCACACAGAAATAGCCCCACTGGCAGAAATAGCCCCACTCTCTGTTTTCACAGCACTGACTGTTCTGAAGAATATGGGCTGGTTTATTTTGTAGAGGTTCCCTCTGTTTGGCTTTGGCTTTGATATTTCCTTGGGATTAGATACAGGTGATGCATCCCTAGCCAGAATACTACAGAATAAAAGAGAAGAGGCTGGAAACAGCCAGGTGGGGAGCAGTGAGTGAGTGAGCAAGGACATTTGGTGCCCTTTCCAGATTCCTCGGATTGCTGGAGAAGACCAGCAGGAAGACCGTGAGGCCCTGAGCACTGTAGACCCTCCGTCGTGGCTGCCCCCCTCGGAGGATGATGAGGGCATTACTCATCTCCTTGGTCAGCTGCCTTGTTGCCATAAATCAGGCTGGCCTCATCAACCGTTGTGACTTGGCCAAGGTGCTACACGAGGAGGAACTGGATGCGTTTGAGGGCTACTCCCTGAGTGACTGTGAGTGCCATCTCTTCACACCCCCCACCCCCATTTTATCTCTCCTGGTCATGCCCTAAGTGGCCATCTTTCTTTCTCTCTTTTGTCTCTGAAAGTCAAGTTCAAAAAAGCAACCATCTCCAAGAAACCTTTCCCAATATTCCATATTCATTCAACAATTATTAACTTATTATGTGCCAGGAAAAATTTTAGATGCTGGGGATATAAATAAAGCCCCTTCCCTCAAAGTGTCCACATTCTTAGGGAAGAACTAAGCAATTAACAAACACAAAACTATATAAAGCATTTTCTGGGGGTGATAAGTGCTAAGTAGAAGAGTAAGGCAGGGAGAGTGATGAGTGATACTGTTGTAGAAAGGGAAGTCAGGGAAGGCCTTCTGAGCAGGTTACATTGAGCAGCGCTGTTCCAGGGGGAGAGCATTCCAGGCAGAGGGAACTGTCATTGCAAAAGCTCCGTCCTATTTCATGTTAAGGATATCTCCATTTTGCCTAGAATTTGTGCACACCTGTCTCACAACACTTCCTTCTTTTAACTTGCTTTGTGGGGTTTTTTTAGGTACATATCTTCATTCTTGTACTATAGGCCTTTTGAAGGCAGCATTTGCATTTGACCCAACTAAATGTCCCTTGCAGGGCTTTGTACAGTTCCCGGCACAAGTAGATGATTATTAGTGAGTGCCAGAAGCATGGATGGATGGATGAATGGTTAAGGTGGTGGGCGGGTGGGTGATGGACCGAAGGAGGAGAGGAGAAGCTATGGGGTGTTTCTAGCCTGCTCGCTCCACTTAGCCTTTTAGACCTTGTTCCTTTCTTTTGATTTCTCATTTCTCTTTCTCCTTCATCTTCCTTCTCCCTCAGCGTGGGCCCCTCTAAATAGCCTCTTCTCTTTTTTCTAAGGGTTGTGCCTGGCTTTTGTGGAAAGCAACTTCAACATATCAAAGGTAAATGAAAACACGGATGGCAGCTTTGACTATGGCATCTTCCAGATCAACAGCCGCTACTGGTGCAACGACCACCAGAGTCACTCAGAAAACATTTGCCACGTGGACTGTCAAGGTCTGTCCAGGGCCCCAGGGTGGGAGGGGGAAGAGAGATGACCAAGCTCTACTCACCAGACTTCTCTTTCCACTCGAAGTTTGACAACGCCCCCAGAGGGATGGCTCGGGGAGTCAGGGGGTTCTTTGCTGAGCGGGTCTCACTAGTGGCCTTAGTGGCCGCCCAGTTGGGAAACTCATGGGCATCCTCGAGCGTGATCCAGAAAGGCTCTGCACAGCTTGTAACAGTAGAGCAGCAGCCAATATTTATTGACAGCATATTATATATTAAGCACTTTACATGCATATCTGATTTCACCCAACTTTTCACACAGTGAAAACTATTATTCCCACTTTACAGAAGAGTAACCTGAGGATCATAAAGTCAGTGGTGGCCAGACTGGTGTTCCCAGGGGCTCAGCTCTAATTAATAAGTGGTACTATCTTTGGCTAATGATCTGACCAAAGACCAAGGACAAACTCCCCATTTCAGAGACTCCACAGGTGCCTGACTCTGCCCCTCACCTTCCCTTTTGTATTCTGATTAATGTCCCTGGATCTTCACCTGAGTCCTCATTAGGCAGGATTTGACCTTGATCTCTGTGTTGCCTGTTTCAGCATTCCCTTTCCCTAGAAACCCCCAAACTTTGGGTAAGCCACTATCTACTCTGGCTAAAAACTATGGCAGTAAACAGGCCCAAACCTCAGTCCTCCTGCCTCCAGCCTTGGCTATCCCTGACCTCCAGCAGCCATTGTAGGGATATCTAAAAGGGCCTCTGGAAGGGAGGCCTTGCCTAGTCTGGAAGTACTCAGGGCCCAGCAGGTACAGGCTTGGGCAGGGAGAGCAAGCGTCTGCCTCAGTTGTTGGGACTGTCCCCTGCTCCTATAGGTATTCTCTTTCTCCTTTTCAGAGCTGCTGAGCCCCAATCTTCTCTCAACCATCCACTGTGCAAAAAAGATCGTGTCCGGAGCAGGGGGGATGAGGAACTGGTGAGGAGGACGCTGTGGGACTCAGCCAGCAGGCAGAGCCCCAAGGGTGTGGGAGGGAGAACAGGCCGGGACCAGCCGATTTCTGCGGTCTAGAAAGGTGTGGGGTAGTGACAGGGCTTGGAACTCTGATTTGAAGACCTGGGATCTAGTTCTTTCTCTGGTATTATATGAAGCAAAAGTCTTTTGGTTTCAGTAACAAAATGACCTGAGCTAGCGGGAGGGAGAGTTCATCTGAGAGGACATGGTGTCTGGCCCAGCCCACACAAGGGGTACAGCTGGGCCTCTGGAAGAGAGTGGAAGTTGAGCCGGAAACTGTCAGCAAGCCTTCCCTGGCAGGGTTCTGCTTCTCTTGGTGCAGTTGCTTCACTACTCCTCCGCAGACCAGCTTTCTCTGCTCCACAGTCCACAAGACACCCAAGTTCATGGTCTAACATCGTAAGCAACCATTGAGACTGGTTAAGCTCAGTCCCAGTCTAAGGGCCTGGGACAGAGAATCTAATGGTTCAGCTTGGACCTTGTGTCCCCACTTGGTTCCGTCAGCTGAAGCATGGGAACAGTGAAAGCAACATTATCATGGCTGCCACAGGGCTCCTCTCTCCGTAGTTAGCAGCGTTTTCTATAAAAACGTGTTGCTCATCAGCTGGGCAGTCACCCCCAAAGCTGTCAGCTTACCAACACTGGATGTTGGGATGATTACTTGACTTCTCTGAGCTTTAAACTGGTTGTATAAATAATATATATGGCTGCCTCTGCAGACAACTGTGAGGATGGAAGGAGTTAAGTGCCTTGCATACCCTAAAAACACCTTGAGAAAGAAGGGACATAACTATTAGGGCTGAACCTTTCTGGAGGGAGAGTCAGTAGTTGCACTTGGAAAAAAAAACATATATATAGTAACTCTCAGCCCTGTAAACCTGTGTTCTCCCTCCGAAGAGGGAGATATGGATTTGAAAATGTCAAAGCACGCTGCACACTGACTGGGGAAAAGTGCAAACGCCGTGGACAGGGAAGCTTAAAGGAAGAATCAGAGGGGCCGGAGGAAGATAGATGAGAGGGCTAGGAACGAAGCTGCTCTGCGTGGAAGACTCGCTGAGAGCTGGGTCATGTGTGTGGAGCAGCAGCTACTATGTGGGAAGCAAGAACCAGTCTTTTCCTCTCCACAGGGCAGCCTGGAGGATGCACTGTGCCGACCGGCCACTCTTCTACTGGATGACAGGATGTCACCTGGGATGACACAGGGTGCAGGCCTGCTGCGCAGTCATTCCACAACTCCCCTCCTCCTGGAAATTCTTCCTTCCCTTTTCTCTCGCCTCCACTTCTGCTATTTGCTTCCCTTCCCAGTTACAAATAAAACTGACCAGAGTCCCAGGAATAAATGGTTTCCTAGGGTTTCCTCCTTGTATCCATCCAGGCCCAGGCCCCTGGTTAGCTGACTGTTATTTGTAAACCAAGAGGACCACAATGGAGATGTTTCTGTAAAACATTCCTTGTGGAAAAAATGTGTTAATTAATTCATCATTAGTTCCACATATATTCGAGTCCAGAGTGTAGTAGGGGTATGCTAGGTACCAGAAGAAGGAAGCTAAAACATAACTATTGTTCCTGAGGTGTTCATAATCTAGGTGGAGAGAGACAGACACAGAGGAACAATGGATACATGGATGAAGGGACACACGAATGGATACAATGGATAATGAAATGGACAATAAAATCTGTAGTTACTCGTTTGAAACAATATCAGGACCCCAGTAATTCTTCCAAAGTCAACTATTTTTGAAGTAAAGAAAGGGCTCTGAAGTAGGCGGTGGGTGAGGCTAAGGGTCAGGTGTGCGGAGGCAGAGAAAGTAGTAGAGAGATGGTGCCAGGTGCCACTGATCTGGGGGTGCTTTGGGAGAACGGCCTGGAATCGAGATTTTAAAATGCTTTTCTGGGTAGGATGTGCTTTGCTTGGAAGGTGCTGATGTGGAGTATAGCTTGCTAAGGACCGGGAAAAGACCGTTATCGTGGACTGCTCAGGTCCCGACTTCTGAGCCTTCACTGCTTCTGCTCTAAAACGAGAGATTTGACTGTTCGACAGTTCCCAGGCTTTTGGATTTCACAGGCCAGTGACATGTCAAAAAAAGTTAAGACCATGATAAGATTTCCAACTTTTTATTTTAATGCCCGAGTAAGAGTATTAATCAAAAGAACTATCCTCTGTTAGGGTCTCTTTATAAATTAATTGTCAGCATCAAAATGGAAGGTAGGTCATATTTGTAGATACTGAAATGGAACAGATTTTGTTTTATAATTTTTATTTGGTTATAGTGTCCTTTGCTCATTTTTCCGAGGACTAATAAAAACTTCATCACAGCCCAGAGAGTTGTTGTTTAGAAACCTCAGTACACCTGTTCGGTAAGGTCCCTTCTGGCTCTGACATTCTAGGGTTAAAATTGGGATTTTTAGGACCTACTTTCCCTGTGAGTGCAGTACTCTGCAAAACAGCCCGCCATCGGGACACCTAGGATGGCCCCGCTCAGGCGCCAAGAGGTCCAGTGT
Source organism: Tonatia bakeri (assembly GCA_004024845.1). Lineage (NCBI taxonomy): Eukaryota > Metazoa > Chordata > Mammalia > Chiroptera > Phyllostomidae > Tonatia > Tonatia bakeri. Next base: position 47,850 of record PVIA01009723.1, on the reverse strand, counting down.
TGGTCCCGGTTGGTGCTAGGCCCAACAGTTTGATTTTTCCAAACTCATCTGTCCCCTCCCCGCCTCCCAATCTCCCACATCATCCAACCCACAAACGCACGTTCACAGCTCACCAGAACTGTGTAGGAAAATCATGGGACCCTTTTTAAGGATTTCATGCTAGACTGTTAGTGACTGAACGAGTTATACCTTGATTTGCATATTTAAAACTCAGGAAAACACTCAAGCCAAAGGACTGGATCTCTAGTGGTCATTTCTCACAGAGCTGGAAAATCTAAAATTTTTAATTTCAGGAGGCAGTGCTCTAACTACTTAGAACCCTAGTCTTCTTTGGGAGTGAAGATGAAGCCAGCTGCTCTAAAGATGTCTGTACCCTCTGATCTTTTGGGTTCTACCCTTAAAATACACCTTTTCCCTTCCCTCTCACCTCCCGCAACCCAGTGAACAAGTATGTAGAGTACGCTGTTTAAAGAGATGGTTTAATAATATTTCCTATTGGGTTTTAAAGCCATTTACAAGTGTAATTCAGCTACTTCTACTTTAACTACATCAAGCCCTTCTAAATGTCTAGAAAGACCAGAGATTTCATACAAAAACTTACTTACCTACTGTGTACACAGCACTGTTAAAACTGCACACACACAACAATAGTTATAATCTGAGGTATCTTCTGAGTAGGACCGTTTGGCCTCTCTCCCTTCTCTCCACCACCAATCCAGGGGACAAGTACAGACAGGCATGGGTGATACCTAGACAGGGCGGAACAGATTCATATCCAAAAGCCATTTTACAGATCACAAACTTTCCTATGAATTTCACCACAAAGTGTAGAAAATGTGCTCATTTTACTAACTACTTTGTCAAATACTGGCAACCTCTTCAACATTTGGAAAGACTAGATGTTGTAAATTAGACGCATTTGTCCTTTATACACACTATACACGCAGCTAAGTAAAACAAAATGCATGAGCACGAGGGACAACGGCTAATCTTGCCTCACTGGGAAACCCACGGTTGTGGAGCTCTTTGCACTTTCTTCTCCTTCGACCCTCTGCACGAATACAACGTGTTCTGTTTGAACAGGTGGTTTGGCCATTCCTAAAATAACAGCATTTGATATGAACTTAACACGATATTTACTAAAGTGCCTTTTTACTAACTCTTCTTTTACCAGGCATGTCAGAACATGTACATAGATATTTCAAAAAAGTACTTAGCCTTGTCGACTAGTATGCAATAGTGAGGAATAAAATGCACACATAAAACAATTATTAAAATATGAAAATATTTTCTAAATGTGACCAGTCTGGCATTTCCTCCTCCTCAAGGCCTTCTGCTCCATGTCCTCTGACCCACTGAATGAGCGTGGATGCACGTCGCTGCTAATGCTGCGTGTCACTTCCAGAGATAGTCTGACAATTCCATTTCAGAAGGTCATTTCCGGAAGACATGTCTTTTGATTCTTTTAAGAAAATGGGAATTTTTAAGACATGTGATTTCCTAACTCTACTTTATCATACATCAGCAACCTCTTTACATCTAGAAGGCCTGGGTGTAGCAGAGTTTTCTTTAGCAGGTTATGGGAGAAGTTGAGAGCAGCTTTTTCGTACTATACATACAACCCTTCTAAAAGCGGCCAGTCAGTCTTCCTAAAGGGTGGTGGGCACTTCGTGTTAGTGAAATGTGGTGTGGTATTCTGCCATTTTTCTCTTCTGAAATGAACGTCTATAGTAGAAGTGGCCCGATGGCCTGCTAATCGTTCCACCCATGGTTGACTGGGGCTCTGCTTACATTTCGTCCCATTAAAGCCTTTGTCCGTTGTCGTCAGGATGAGGTAAGGTCTAGTTTAACTGGGACAGAGGAGTGGCCCCAGGTGCCCCATCCACACGGTTCCAAGGCCTACATGTGGGCAAGCATGTGTCCACATAGACCCACCTTCTCTTGCCCTTGAAGGCCCTAACATGCCTTCCAGTGGCTGCCATCTCTGACGCTCAAAGGCAGCATGTCCTTGGTGCCTTGGTGGGGGCTCTGTTAGGCCCTGCAGGGTTGGGCCTGGGGACTCAGAGTTCTACAGGTTGTGGGCTTGGAGAGGCCACCAACATCAGATCGTGAGGGTAGGGTGGGGTGGGGGGAGAGGTTCACTGCTGCTTCACATCCTGGGCCTGGTCAGTGGGCAACTGCAGGGAGAGCTCTGGGTCTCTGCAGGACAGAGCCTGCTGACTGTCCCTGAGACCCCCAGGTCACTGGCCAGCCCAAGGCCAGAGGGTCTGGGGTGGCCTGGAGGAGAAGCTTAAAATACACTTGGATAGAGAAGCAATGAACTCTAGGACATTGGGGAGGAACTAGAGGCAGAGACCCTCAGGGAGTAGGAGGGTCTGGGGAGAGGTGGGATGTCCAGCTGGCCCTGTCCCTCTCACTACTACTCCCTCCCCCCTTTCTCCCATTACACTTTACTTATTAATACATCTTAGATCCTGTACTTTTATCAAAAGGTACTAACGTTTTCGGGGAAATCTAAATGGAAGTATCAATCAAAATTATTTTGCAGAATCTTTCTGAAATGACCCAGAGGTGACCATCAAATGGTGTTCACTGGTCCCAGTACAGAAACTCTGACTTTCTAGAATTACAGTAACATCCAGTGCAGCCATATGCTGAGGGGCCCCCAAACCTAGTGAGACACTGAAGAGGGAGTCATAGACAGGCTTGTCTGGCCCCGAAGCTTCTGTTTCATGCCAAGTTCTCCCTCAAACTGTCAGTACAGCAGATAAGGCAACGGTACAGCTAGGGTACAAAGGAATTAGCTCCAGGGCAAGAAGTCACTCACTCATAGGCTAAAGAGAAAAAATTTGGTTCTTAACATTTGCACTGGACACCAAAATTGCAAGTACATTGATAGTCTCCCTGCCTGCCACCCTGATATAGAGAATAGTGAAGCCTCTTCAAGTCTGTTTTCTTATCCATAAATGGGGTTTGTAGTAATGCCTCCCTCGATGGTAGGTATATTAAATGAGATAATGGATGCACACAATCACTGTCTTTTCGAAAGCAAGCAAGAAAAAAAAAAAACCAACTCCTCAGATCTCACTGAACCAAGGAACTCAGTCCATGGCTCACTGTCTGACCAACTTTGGAGCGGAACCAAAGATATAACATGATAGCCAGAAGAATGGCCATCTGGGAAAATGTTCTGAGAAAATGTTCTGAGAACCAAATCCAGGAGGGCCTCTGACGTGGAAGCTGAGGAAAGGGATACAGGGTGGCGAGATGAAACAGAGGTGGATTTACTCCCTCACCCCATATTTATGACTCACTGTTCCCTCGTGGTTGGGAGGAGCAAGAACGCAGGCACGTTAAACAGGAAGTAAGGACATTCTAGGGCGCTCAAGTGTGTGCCTTGCACGTGCAGGGCACGGATATCGGTAGAGTCTCGCCATATCCATCTATCAGTACACCCAGGATGAACGGGAAGAGGGCCCCGGTAGGATTTTGAGCCAGTGAAGAACCGAAACCCAATGCCAAGCGAGCTCCAATACCCAAGGCAGGAAGGCAGCTGCGCGCGTAGCCCACTCGCATGCGAACCAGCTCTTGTCTTCAGACCAAGATGAACAAGCACAGGGGAAGACAACCTGTTGCTTTTCTGATAAAGCCATTATTTTTTGCAACTCTTTCCTCCTGTTTTCATTTTGTTTTACTTGGATGCGATTATCTTGAGTCAAATAGGAGTGCTCTGCCAAGCAGGACCCAGGCTCCCCTACCCTCATCTTCGCCCGGCACCTTTCCTCCGGTCTTAGCTTCCTGCCCGCTTCACAGGTCTCAGCCAACCCTTGCTAAGCTGCGCCCGTACGTCACGAGTTTCTAGGCAGATCAGGAAGCTCCTCGGGTCCGGAGCGCCCTCGCGCGCCCCCGCCTGGACCAAACGGTCTCGGCGCGTGGCGGTTCCCGAGAGCGTCTCAGGCGAGGCGCGCGACGAGGCGGGCGAATCGGCCGGGAGCGACCGATGAGCGGCGGGAGCAGCGAGGAGCGGCCCTCAGTGAGGATTTAGGTTTTGTTTTGTTTGCTTGGGTTCATGCCGGTGTCTCCTCCCGGATTTTCTGTGGAATCTAGAGATCTGGCCTCGTGGCGAACTTCGCCTCCTCACACTTTTTTCCAGGGGGCTGGAAACCCTAACGGGTACTCATTATCTTTTTTCCACATGGTTGTTTTTTTTTAATGTTTTAAATATCATCCCCCTTTAAAAGCTTTCATGGCCTGCGGGGCTCAGCGCGTGAGAGGCATTTTGTGGACGCCGTAGGGAGGAAACCCCTCTCAGCGAACTGGACTTCTTAAGCTCCGTGTCCAAACGGTGGGCACGGTCCTCACGCAGTATTTGTGAATATCCTGCTCGTTCATTCATTCGTTCGCGGCTGCTGAGCTCCTTCGTGTCCTGGGGGCTTGTGATCCATCAGTGGAAAAAAACAAGGCCCCTGCCCTCACGGGGCCTGCTGTCCAGGGAGGGGTAGACGATGGTATCAGGCCTAAGAACTGAATGAGGATGTGTTAGGGCTGTGCTGTGGGAATAGAAAGCATGCCCTCGCTTAAGGGTGTGCTGTGGCGTGGCGCGGCATCGGGGTTAAAGAGAGGAGGGGGGGGTGGCCCTCATTGCAGGGACAGGTTGACCTGGGCGAAGGAGTTTTCAGGGATGACGCCGAGTCCAGGAAGGGAGGAGGGGAGGGTGGGGGAGGGGGGAGAGAGAAAGAGGGAGAGAGAGCGAGCACAGGCTGGAATGTGACTCAGGTGTGGACAAGACATTGCAAGGAACCCTGGGACACAAGTGAGTGGTGAGAACCCTGTACTGGGACGAATCCAGCTCAGGCTACACAGCAAAAGCAATCCTATTGCACCTCAGTGTCCGCGGCCTTCTGCTCGCTGCCTACCCCCCACCTCTCCCTGGCCGGAGTATAGCTCTAGAAATTTAGAGAGTATGGAAACAAAAAGGCACCCTCTCCCTCCCCCAATTTTACTATATCAATTTATGTGGCATGGACACGTGCTGGTGACAACCACAGGGGAGAACCACCTAGCTTGGCTTATAGTGGTCAGAGATGGGAAATCTTTTTTTAGCTAAGGCTCTAGGAGCAGAATGTAGTCTGTGAGATTAATTCACAAGATCCGGCTTTGCAGAGAAAGGTGACATCAGCAAGTTAAGTGGAGATGAATGAAACAGAAGGAGCTCTTGCATTAATCTCTATTCCGAATTGCTTGTGACAGTGTGGACCCATCAAGGCACAGACAATGTGGACTCTTTGAATACATAGAAGCAGTGAGGGACTAAGAAAGTTGCTCTGCAGTTACGATGCCTGGGTTTGAGTTCTGGCTCCACCTCTTAATTAGTTGTGTGATTTGGGATGAGTTACTTCACCTCCCTTAGCCTCCATCTGATCCGTAAAAAGAGGGGCAGGGGCGGATTGCTAAAGCAAAGCAGTTCAGTGCCTGGAACATAATATATATTTACTAAATGTTAAAATTATTAGACAAGATGTGATTGAGAAAGTGTCTATAGATGGGCAGTGAGTGCCTAGCTTGGTGTAGGTGTTATGAAGAGAGTACTTTATCTCAAAGAATTCAAAAGTTAATTGGGATTCTACAATGTATGAGTGAGTGTGACTGATACTGAAACATTATACAGCTGAATAATGTTAAGCATGCCCTTGAAACAGTGGGAAGGCCGTTTTCCTGCGCCCTTCTCATGCCACTTTCAAAATAACATCAGATATAAACAACTGATATTTTCTAAATCTTATGTAAGATGTGGGAAAATACTTAAAACACTGCTGTTTCTTTCTCTCTAGCTGTTGGCTTTTCTCATAAGGATAAGGATGGAAATGCTACTGTTTAGTGTCTGGGCCCTGTTGGCTTTGATTTCTTCCTCAGGTAAGGCTATTTGCCAAAGTTTCTTTAGCCATGTGTGCCAGGGCACAGGTGGCTGGTCAGTGAGGAAGAGGATGGGAAGTCCTGAATGGGACAACACTCTAGTATTCACGCATCTGGACCCTCAGGAGAGATTCCTATTATTTGGGTCACTAGGCCACAGGATCTAGGTGTCTCTGGTTATATTGGAATAACCCAAATTAAGGGACAGGTTACTAGACCATCAGCAAGAACGCTCCATGAGAAGAACTGTTACTTCTCAGCTTGGCTTCCTGCTGCCCCGGGGCTGTCTTAGTTTTTCTACTCTCAAGAATATTTGTACTTCTTTGCTGCCACCCTTTGTGTCATGAAGAGCCACAGTAGGACTTCAATAGGACAGAGCCCACAGCTCAGGTGTGAGGAGTGAGTTCTCCGAATGGCAAGAAAGAAACTGGAGCCTCAGTGGGTAACATTGCTACAGGAGGGTCTATTCCCAGAGGGGACCAGTATTTGAGAGATGAAGTAGATGATGGGCTTGGCACAGCGAAAGGGGACTGTCGGGAAGCTTTCACGAGACTATGCTCCTCACCTACATCAGGTCTAAAGTCCGCCTGAGAGATGTCTCTCTCACTGCACCTGAGATTTCCCTAAGAGACTAAACTCTTAAGCATTCAAAAACTTCTGTTGCTTAAGCACTGAAGCAAAATGGAACAGTCCCACTTTGAGAAGAGGTGAAAAGTTCCATGGCAAATGAGTGACCCTGGGGGTCATCCTGGGAGCTTCCAAGATTTCTGGAAGTTTAGGAAGAGAATAGTTTTCTGAGCATAAGTTTTAGCAACTCCATAGTTTCCACAGTGACACTAAAGGGGAAATCAGATCTCAAGAAAGACAATGAATTGGAGGGACTGGCTGGGGACTTGTTCATTAGGGTCTTTTTCTGGGCTAGTTCCCTGTCCCTTTTCATTCAGGGAAAGTTCCTGTTCTCTCTCACTAAATAAGTAGGCTCTGTATTTTGTTTGGGTCTTGTGGGCCTCACCAGAGGCTTTGACGTGCATGGTTGATCATTTCAGGGACCACCGAAGGGCCGTTTGAGGTCTCTGTTCAGCCGGAACAGGCCCTGGTAAAGTTCGGACAATCCCTCATGGTCAACTGCAGCACCACTTGTCCAGACCCAGGACCCGGTGGGGTTGACACCGCCCTAAAGAAAACCCAGGTGGGCAAAGGGCCTCAGTGGAAGGAGTTCCTCCTGGATGACGTCACAGAGAGCTCCACCCTGCAGTGCTTCTTCTCCTGCGCGGGGGTCCAAAAGGACGCGAGCCTGGACATCACCATGTATCGTGAGTGGGGCCGAGGGCCGGGGAGGAAGAGAGGCTTGGGGGAATGTGACTGCCTTCTTTGGGGGAAATTAGACAGAGATTTCTTTTAGGGGAGAGAATTAGGGCCCTTCATAAAGATTCCCATCATACTGTGGGGATTCTGGAGCCACTTCTGTGTCCCTTTGGTGTAGGCTTTTAAATTAGGAGCACACCACAGAGGGCATCCAGGCATCTGTGCTTCAGAATACGTCCAACTACAGGAGGTACATGCTAATAATGCTCACTTATAAATGGTCAAGAAAGTATAAAACTGGTGCTGAATTATTTGCCACAAGTTCTTAGCATAAGTAGAGACTGGGGAAAGGAAGGTCTCTGTGGGCTGGGGTAGTTGGAGAAGTCTTCATGGAAGAGCAGACTCCGGAGCTTCACTACGGCAGAGTGGTCAGGATTCAAAGTGATGGGAATGGGTGAGGAGGGTCCTTCGGGGGGGGGGGGGGCAGACAGCATTGGTAAAGATAAGGTTTTAACAATAAGTGTGATCCCTGTGAGGTAAGAGTGTGGTTAACTTGGTGTGGTTTCTGTGTGGTGCTCAGGAACCCCTCAGCAGCCACTCACACCCTGAAGCACTCTGGTGAGGGATAAACGCTCTCCAGAACGGGAGTAGCAGCCGTCAGAGCGAGGCACCTCCCCCCAGCGGTCATATTTCTTGGTTACGGCTTTAGCCGCCTTTGACAGGCTGAAGAGCCAAAGGCTAATTTGTCCCATCTGACATTGTTGGTCCGATGGTTTAAGGGGAGCAGTCACCTTCTACCACAGGCTGCCTGTCCTGTACCATTTCTTCCTGGAGAGGTGAGCAGCCTTCTCTCATCAAACTTGTGGGTTTGTTTGTTTTTTTTTTTAAGAGCCACCGGAGCAGGTGGTCCTGGAGCTGCAATCTGCATGGGTGGCCTTGGACGAAGTCTTTACAGTGAGGTGCCGTGTGCCCAAGGTAGCACCCCTGGAGAGCCTCACCCTTACCCTCCTTCAGGGTAACAAAGAACTATATAGAAAGAACTTTGTGAGCTTGGCTGTGGCCTCCGAGAGAGCTGAGGTCACCTTCAATGTCCAAGCGCAAAGGGAGGATCACAGGTGCAATTTCTCCTGCCACGCAAAACTGGACCTGAGTTCACGTGGTGGAGGGCTCTTTCACGCCAGCTCAGCCAGCAGGGTGCTCCGGATTTTTGGTGAGTTGGAGCTCAGGCATGGAAGGGATCCTGAGTCCAGTTTTCTTCATCTTATTGTGGCCTTTGGGGCTAAGTAGTTCCCACAGCGTTTAGGATGTGGGTATGAGGGTAATTGAACTTCACCTCTTCTTGGGCTTTAAGCTCACCCTAGGGGACAGAGACCTTTTCGCCCTACTTTCTTCCTACATTTTGGGCTCCTACATGACATGATTCATCATGGTTTTTCTCCTTTCTTTCCTTTCCCTCATTTCTTGGCAGAGTTCTCTCAGCGCCCCCAAATCTGGGTCTCTCCTCTTCTGGAGGTTGGGACGGCAGAGACCGTGAGCTGTGAGCTGGCTAGGGTGTTCCCAGCCAAAGAGGTGACATTCCACATGTTCCTGGGAGACCAGGAGCTGAGCCCCTTCCTATCCTGGGAGGGGGACGCTGTGTGGGCCAATGCCACTGTTCGGGCCATGGAGACTGGTGACCAGGAGCTGTCCTGCCGTGTATCTCTGGGTCCGATGGAACAGAAAACCAGAGAGCTAGTGCACATCTATAGTAAGTTACCAACCTTTCCCTTCCCCGTGAGGGTTCTCTGCCACTGACAATGTCCACTGAAAGCCCTGGTGACTTTCTGATCAGGGCAGGCAGGTGGGAGACATGTGTGGGATGTAGCTTTATTCAGCCTTCGCCCTGTTTCCTTAGGCCATCCTACTCACAGAGTGATTGTGGATGCTTGAGCCCGTTTCTAGGAACAGCCACTTGAGCTGAGGAGGAAATCCGTAAGATGAAAGAAAACACATCTTGCTGTCCATGCCGCACAGACAGCCAACTGTGGGCATGCCGCGTTTGTTGTAGGAAAAGCTGTCAATTCCCAAACCACCTTTGTAGCTCCTGCCACTTAGCACCGAGCAGTACTGGTCTCCATAGTCCTTCCCCTGTTGTCCGCTGACCCAAGGGATGCCACTGGCAGCAGGAGTGCCGAAGCGGCTGCCAGTTTTGAGAAAGATGTTCGGTTGTCTGTTCCCTTTCCTTATAGGCTTCCCGCCACCAGTCCTGGAGGTAGAAGAATTAACGTCAGTAGGGACAGACATTAATGTGACCTGTTCGGGGCACATGTTAACATCACCCAGCCCTACTCTTCGGCTTCAGGGAGCCCCAGTCCTCTCTGCCCCTGGGGAGCCTGTTTGGCTTTTTCTTACCACTACAGAGGAGGATGACGGCCGGAATTTCTCCTGTGAGGCCTCTTTGGAGGTTCAGGGTCAGCAGCTGATCAAGACCACTACAGTCCAGCTCCATGTCTTATGTGAGTACAGGCCTGATCCTCCTCTCGGAGCACGGGTTAGTACTGTCCCATTTCCAGAGATCCTGGCCAGCAGCTCCACTATTAGAGTTGCCACATTTTTCCCTTTAAAATAAAAAAAAAAAATCAAAAGAAAAAATTACCTTAAAGCTCTCTAAGCTTACCTTACCGACAGCAGAGTGAGTGGGGAGGAGCATGAGGGAGACTGGGAGCAGAAGGGGGGAAGTGGGTTAGTGATCAGGCGGCATTAGCTGCGGGCCAGCTGGCTAAGAACATAGGAAGTGATAGTTGGAGTTTATCCTGAGAGAAGAAATTTCCACATAAAAATTTGTATTTTGAAAAAAAGGAAAAGTGCTCCTCTCTGGGTTCACCACTACCCGTGTTCTCACTCGCTGGGAACCAGGAGCCGCACGGCCACCAGTGGTGAGGCCGTCCATACCATCGAGTCAGCGTCCATGAAATCTCTCTGTGCTGCACCTCAGACTCCTTGCCCGTTGGGACGGGATGGGAGAAGAGCGGCTCAAAGCAGGGAGCTGACAGTCCACCCTTGGGTGGAGGGGACACGGCATTTGGATTAGGGGAGGGAGAGGTGAGCGTGACCGGGGGGAGGGAAGGTGCACACTGAGTTCTGCTCCCTTGGGGACTCTCTTTTTTTCCAGACAAGCCACGGTTAGAGGAATCCGGTTGCCCTAGCAACCAAACATGGGTGGAAGGGATGGAACAGATGCTCACCTGTGTCCCAAAGGGAAACCCAGCTCCGTTGCTGGTGTGTACCTGGAATGGAGTGATCTTTGACCTTAAAGTGCCACAGAAGGCTACCCAGAACCACACTGGAGTCTACTGCTGCACGGCCACTAACCCGCTGGGCTCTGTCAGCAAAGACATTGCTCTCATTGTTCAAGGTGACTGAGGCACCCCTGCTACCAGGCCCAGGACGGAAGTCGCCCAGGGGGTGGGGATTCTTATCCAAACACAGAAGGAAGAAAGATTTCAGTGGGCCAGGGAGGATGAGACCGGGAAGTGTGCGTGGTGGGCTGGGGCAGGGTGATTCTCTTGTCCTTGAACCCTCCCAATTCTGTGTCTTCTGTGCTTGGATAGGACTGGATGAAGGAATCAGCTCCACCATCATCATCATCATTATTGTTGCCCTTGGAGCGGGTGTTATCACCATCACACTGTATTTGAATTACCAGCCCTGCAAGATAGAGAGGAGGAAATTGCCCTACAGGCACAAAGAGAAGAGCAGAGAGGAGGAAAGCCAGTTCGCGGTTCAACAAGCAGAAATATGCATCGTGCATAATTGTTAAATAGAAACAGTTCTTTGGTTGAAGGTGACCTCTGCTACTGGGGTTTTCTAAGGGAGCAAGGGCGTAGAGGAGGAAGGGACATCCCCTGTGTTACGAAGTCCCACAGAACACGCTAAGGCCCGCGTCCCCTGTATCCAGTGCACCCTCAGGCTGCACTCCTCCAAGTGCGCTGTAGTGTCCAGGGACTTCTGTCTCCGTGGCGCCACTCTCCTTGCCGGTGCTCAATCAGTCCACTGAGACTTGGAAAAGAAGGCCCCGTCTGTGCCTCCTCACCCCCATCACCACTGCCCTTTGCTCCCAAGTACCAGAGAGAGAGATGTCTCAGAATTGCAACTCATTTCTCATGGTTTCCTCAGAACTAAGTGGGAACCAATTTCTTAGTCCAGGGACAGGACTCTGAAGGGAGTAAGCACCAAACCAAGGGGTAGGAATCAGAACCCTGTTCCCGTCCGCACGCTCCCCTGCCTGCCCCCTGACCCAGGGCTCCGGAGTGCCGGCTCCCAGACCCGAGCTTGTTAGACTTCCACTCACTGACCATCCACTGTGCACGTTGGAGGAGGGTAAAAATCATAAGACATGCCACATGAGGTTTTACACAGCCCAGTGTCCTGTCCCCGATGTGGAAATTCTTCCATGAGATTGGCCTCATAGATGAAGGGCTCTAAACATCTGTGAATTCCTTTTCAGAATGCATGCTAGGGTAATCATCTGTGAGTTCACACTTAACTTGTACTTTTTTTTGCTTGTTTTACCTCTACAGGCTCTTAGGCTAGAGTTCCAGTGTTTGTGCCTCCCCCTTTCCACAAATAAATATGTATTTTCGTGTTGTTGGCAAACTATTTCTTTTAAGTTTTAGGGGGCTCCTTCTGTGACAACGTTTACCTCATGATTTTATCATTCAGCTTCCTTCCCTGTTCTTTGAAAAGAGAAGACATCGAGAATCATAAAACCAGATCGGTCACATGAGGGTCACTGGAATGTTGGGACATGGCAGAAGCCCCATGGTTGCACTTTAAGCACAATTTCTAAGAGCATCAAGTTGGTTCCATAAACAACCGTCCAGGGCAGGGGGTGCATTAGCTCCGGGCAGCAGCCTGTCTGACCTGCCCTCAGAACCGAAGTTCAGACTTCCAGACAGAGAGAAGCCCACAGCCTTTCATGTAGGAAGAACGCACCATCAGACATCAAAGTGAAAAAATTCGTTTTTCCCAGACCTTTCCTGAGTCTGGGGTATGGATTAGATATCAATCCCTTGGCTTCAACTCCTACCAGGCAGTGGGGTTAGCACTCTCTCTGCCTTCTACAAGCTTACAGTCTCTGGGGGAGGCTGGAGCACGTCAACAGGAAATTACAACTGTGCCTTAACTCCCGTGCCCGGGGAAGCACATGTGGGTACAAGAACTTAGGACCAAGGCAGCATTCCTGGGAAGAGATTGGAAATACCTTGACTTTGCAGAACAGCATGCCCCCAAAGTGACCTTTTCAGCCTAAATTTTCCACTAAATATAGTAGCCATTGCTCTCTCATAAAGTGAATAATGTAAATTATTCACTTTTCTGAATTGAGCACTTGGGGAAATAAGGTAGGAAGCAGGTTTAGGAGAAGAGAATATAGAATTGTCTAACCCAGGAAGCTCCGGCCACTTTGGTGTCTTGGGATCAGCTGCCTCAAGTCTGGAGTTATTTCAGTCTGCAAACTCCATTTAGTGACCCTGGTGCCCTGAAGCACGGTGAATCCTAAACAGGAGGGAGGAAGGGAGTCATTTGGACTTCTGGTTCCATCCTGGAGAAAATGTGCAGGCTTCGGCTACCCCGCCTTTGCTTCTCACTGCCACATGGTGTCACTGTTGACAGAGTCCTACCCAGTTCACAAAACCTCCCAGTTCTGCAGATCCAGGTTCTGGGTCAGCTGACCTGGCTTTTTCAGGAGCTTGAGGTGCTTCCTCAGGGCTTGGTCCAGCTAGAAGCGACTCCTTACATGGGTTTCCAGGGCTACACTTCTCAGAGCTCAGTGCTTTGGATCAGCGGTCCAACAAGGCTCTTCGGATTTGGGTAGCCACACCCCCTTTCATAGGCTTGGAACTTTGGTTCCCCTTGGCCTCCCCAGAGATCCAGGGAACCAGGGAGCGGCTGCCCCTTTCTGGTCAATTCTTAAACCACTAAGGGGTTCCTTATGTTTCGTTTCTAAAATAATAGAGCTGGTCTCTGCTAACTCTTCTAAGGGTAGCTCTCTTGTCTCCAGGCCCCCTCCCCAAAAACGTTTGGAATGTATATAATTTTTTTTTCTGAACAACAGAGATCCAGCTCACACTTACCTGAAGTTACCCTGATTATCTTCAAGGCAAGAGAGCTACTTTCAAAACTCCAAAAGTTTATCCTCTTATAAAAATCAAGGTAACTTGCTGTTGTCTTGTTTTCAAACCTGAGGGAAAAAAGCTAAATCCTCAGTGGGGTTTCTTACTATAGGGATAATAGTATTTACCTATTATAGGATTATAGTTGGAAAGAAATGACATAGTACTTATAAAAAACACTAGCATGGTGTTGTATACATGTGTTCGCAAGTACTCGTTTTTATTATTACACCAATAGAGCTGGCAGTCATCATACCATAATTATAAAACACTCCAAGCAGAAAACCATGGCAACCGTCAAAAGTCATAGATCACAGACACCTTCTTTCTCTTCCCCATTGTGTTCTCCCTTCCTCCTTTCCTATTCTCTTTTTCCCTCTACTTTCCTCCTTCTTTGTTCCCTACGATTTAGGACTACGCATAGAATGACCAGTTGTTCCAGTTTGCATTGAGATGGAGAGTTCTGGGACATGGCACTCCCAGCACTGGAACTGGGAAGGTCTTGTGTGAGCGGGGGTAAGCTGGTAACTAAGGATAAGCTGGATCAGGAGGGTGGGCGAAGAAAGGGGAGACGGTCATTTCTGCCCTCAGATGTGTATAAAGGGACAAAACTGGGTGCATGTGATCAGCAATGCTAGAAGAAGATTCAGAAGTGGTCATTTAGGTTAAATTTTAAAAATTACAAATGGGAAAAATACAATAAAGATTAAATTAAAAACATAAAAAAATAAAAATTACATGGAGTGTATTACAAAATTGTACACCTGAAACCTATATAATTTTATTAACTAATGTCACCCCAATAAATTTAATAAAAAGTTAAAAAATGTTTGAACAAAGGAATTGAAAAAGTAAAATAAAAAATAAATAAAAGATTACATGGAGTAGGAAAAACACTATTCCAGGCCTCCAGGATTACTTGAACTTGGCCTATTAAATTTTCTTATGCAAAACTTGCTAATTTTACCCTTAAAATGACTTCATTTTCTTTTATTGATTGGTTTTAGAGAGAGGAGGGAGAGGGAGAAACATTGATTTGTTATGCATAAGTGGACAGCAAATCGATGTTTCTCTCTAAAATCAATAAATAAAAAAGAAAAAATACTTAAAAGTTTTTAAAAATTGTGATAAAATAGACAACATAATGTTTGCCATCTTAGATGTCCTGGGTGCACAGCCCAGCACAGTGGAGCACACACACATTGCTGTGTGTCTGGTCTCCAGGATTCTCTTCATCTCACAAAACTGAAATTCTGAAGCCACTGAACAGCTCCCTGCTCCCCCTGCCCCCAGCCTCTGGGAACCACCATTCCACAAATTCTGTCTCTGAATTTGACTGCAATATGTACCTGATATGAGAGAAATCATATAATATTTGTCTATTCGTTACTACTGGCTTATTAGAAAAGTTTGAATGACTGTTTAGAATTAAAAACAAGAAGAGCCACAACTGGCCCAGGTCTCACAACTCCTTTTACCCCTCCCCACCAATGCCTTTTTTTGTTATTATTATTATTTTACCAATACAATAGCTGTGACATGTGTAACCTCATCTTTGTGGTCCCAAAGTCAGTGGTTCTCAACCGAGTTTGCTCTTTAGACTCAGCTGGGGAGTTTTAAAAACACTCTTGCCTGGGCCCTGGCTACATAGCTCATTTGGTTAGAGCAGGGGTGTCAAACTGCTTTTCACCGGGGGCCACATCAGCCTCGCATTTGCCTTCAAAGGGTCAAATGTAATTTTAGGACTGGATAAATGTAACTACTCCTTAACAGTTAAGCGAGAGCTCGGCGCTGCTGACGGGTAGAAACAAGGTGCCAGGCTGGATAAAACAAGTGGAGGGTCGGATTCCGCCTGTGGGCCTTGTGTTCACCACCTGTGGGTCAGAGCGTGTCGGGGTCTGCCAAGATTGCCTTGAATCTCGAGTCAGGGCACAGACAAGAAGCAAGTCTCTCTCTCTCCCTCTCCCTCTCCCTCTGTTTCTCTAAAATGAATTTTAAAAATTAAACACACACACACACACACACACACACACACAAATACACTCTTGCCTGGATCCCTCCCCTGACCGATTCAATCAGAACTGCAGGGAGTGGAGACTATCACCAGAGTTGTTTAGAAACCCCTTCTGGTGTTTCTAATTTGCAGTGGAGGTTGCCATTCACTGCCTAATTGAAGAGCTGAAAGGCGGAAAGCAATTGTTAAAGAGTTTAGGGTAGATGGTCTTTAAGGTGTTTTTAAATTCAAAAATTTTGCAAAATCAGCTAGCATCTTTGAAATTCTCAACCAGCAGGGGTTGAGATTCAGCTTTCCCGGGAAGAAACTGAGCTGGTAATCTCTGGAGTGTGGCTCCCCCTGCAGTTGACTGCTGTCATGACACCTTAGAATCCTCTTACCAGTAGCTGTAACATCCCTCTACCAGGGATGTCAAATTTATTTTCACCAGGGGCCACATCAGCCTCGCAGTTGCCTTCAAAGGGCGGAATGTAACTGTAGGACTGTATAAATGTAACTACTCGCTCAGCGCTGCCGCCAGGTAGAAACAAGGTGGAGGAATCTGGCCCGCAGGCCTTGGGTTCACCACGTGTGCGAGGCATCCCTTTCTGCCACCTTCATTCCAACAAGTACTTAAGATGGCTCACGTTTCCTTTTAAAACACTTATTCAAGCCAAGACATAATTATATATTTGTGCTAATTATATCAACTTGTAAAGACCGTGAGATTTCCCAATAATTCTAAGGTCAAATGAAGGATATTACAGGGATGTTTGATTTTGGCTTAATGTAAGAAATGCTTGTCTGAAACCAGAGAGATTTTGTAGCATGCATTGCCCTGTGGAATAGTGATTCCCTAGATGCTAGTGCCACCTGGTGAGCACCATCTGCAAGCGGTGCTACGGAGTAAGGTCCTTAAACCAGAAGGAAATCGGATGACTTACAAGGTCCTCCTAACTCCAAAATGCCATGATTTTAAAGTCAGACAACAGAAGAATGATCTAAGGTGGATGAGTGGTTTCTGAGGCAAAAAATGAAGCTCTGGGGTTCTGATTATTTGAATTTTCAACTACTCCCCAAAGACTTATGTGACTAAATGTAAAATATTGAAAACAAACACCAGTGGCTCCTGTTTTAAAGCAAATGCATTATAGCACATAAAAAAAATCTGAACTTTTCAGGAAGATTAATTAGGAGGGTGATTATTTGCATTGTAAAAGAATTCCTGATTTTGTAACATCATATTTGGATAATAGAGTTACTTTATGGGCATGGTTCTGACATATGACTGCCCAGCAAGCTGGGACCATGGACCTAAGGAGAGCGAACTTGGTGTGTAACAGAAAGGAGTGAATGGGTGAACCTCTTTCTAACCCAGGAAGGATTGCCAGGTCAGTTAGCATTCAGGGGCTTGGCTCTATTTAATAAAGCCCACATCACTCCTGCAGGTTGTCCTCCCAGCTGCCCCTTGCCCCATACACACTCCCCCATCCCCTTCATAATAGAATGACACCTACTCAGACATTATGATGCAACTTTATTTTATTAGGAAAGGATGGTGGGCTCTGGGGTGTCCTTTTCCAGGGTCAGGGGAGGCACTGGGAAGGGTCACAGAGATGCCCAGCAGTTAGAAGGCACAGCTGCTTTCCATGAAGCGGCGACACTTCGTGAACCGCAGGTATGTCTCAACCTTGTGCAGGTCCTTCTTGAAGCAGGAGAGTAGCCCATAGTTCTTGAGCACTGTGTCATCACTCCGCAAGTTTGTGTCAAACTTGTCATAGGTTGTTTGCCTGAGGATCAGCCCAGCCCGCGGGCTGCCGTCTTCCAGCTCCTGCAACAGGGAAGGGGAGGGAGAGACTCAGTCCTTGCCGGAGGCTCCCTCTTCCTCCTCCCCCTCCCTCCCTCCAGCACTTAGAGAAAGGCATGGAGGGTTCAAAAGGTGAAAGGAGGAGTAGGACTTCTCCAGGGTCAGGGCTGAGCTGCTTGCTACACGAACAGTGGCAGTACCTCTCTTGCCAGCCCATGTAAGTCCCCCACCCCTCAGCTAAGCCAGTGGGGCCTCCTGCCCCAGGGAAGGGCAGGCATGGCCCTAAGGTTGGGCCAACACCAGCATCCCCACCCGCATCAGGACTTGGATGCCTTCCTCCAGGTCCTTCAGCTTCTCATAGACGCGGTTCGAGGTGAAGACCCTGCTGAGGAACTGCACGGGCCCGAGCCAGGACTGGATGAGCAGCAGGGAGAATCGGAGCAGCTCCATGTCCTGCGGAGAGGGGTGTGTGGTGGGTGCTTGCAGCCCCGCCAACGACGGCCTCTGCAAGCCTTCCCACCTCCCACTGGCACCCTTGGCCACCTTGGGGAGAAGGCAGCCCAGGGCCCGGGTACAGGCACAGCTGCCCAGCTCCTGCGGAGAAATGGGGCCGACCACCTTCCTAGAAAGAGGGAGACCTCTGTTCCTTGTCTGGGCCACAGAGGCCACTCACGGATTTCTGCCGAGCCTCTTCCTTGCCCGTGGGGGCCGGGATGGTCTCTGAGAAGCAGAAGGCAGCCTGGATCGAATATCTCTGACCCTCCGGGATATACGTGCGCTCCTGGGAGAAGGAACATTGGCCCAGGTCTAAGCGGGTGCGTGGTTCTCATCAGTGCTTTCTTTGGAACCTCCCTCAGTTTATGCTCACCTGACAGCATCTTCACTTGGATAAAATCACCCTGAACTCACCAATTTTCTCCCATTATGTTGGGGCCCTTCCTGCCCCCCACCCCTCACCAGCTTCCCGGGTTGCTTACAAACTCTCTGTAGGTGTCAGCAGCCAGTTGGTGCAGGTGCTGGGCCCGGATCACAGCGTTGGCAAACAAGCTGGACAAGGACATGGTGGGGAAGGCACCCACCTCCTCGGGCCAAGGCAGGCAGAGCAGGGCGAAAGCCACGAGCACGGAGGTCTGGGGGCCTAGAGAGAGTCACGGAGACTGAGAGTCAGGCCCCAGAGAGGAGGAAGCCTGAGTCTCCAGCCAGCCTTTTCCCTGCCCCAGGGACCCACCTTTCTCCTCTCCGTCCCCCAGGGCCTGAGAGCATTTAAAACTTGGCCACACATCTGGGCACAGATGTCTATGCTCACATTCAGAAACACCAAAGCCCAGGGTCAGTGCCCCCACCCACCTGCAGGGCCCCCCCGCATCGCCCCTCAGTACACAGCAGGCCCAGGGAGATTTTAGGGGTACCTACCTGCAGCCATCACAGCTGGGCGAGCTGTCCACAGGTCCCTGAGCAGTTTGGGGAGCTGGGTCCTAGGATCCTGGAATCGATCCCTTGCATACCCTTTTTATACCCTAGCCCCATCTCTCTCCCCCTCTGCCCCCACCTCTCTCCCCCTCTGCCCCCACCTGTTTTCTCTATGCATTTATGTATAGTCCCTCAGGCCTCTGCTGATGGATAATTTAGAACCTCCTCCCACTCATCCTGTTCCCTTTCCTCTCCTGGGGTCAAGCCCCCCCCGGCTCATTCCCCTCTCCACTGTCATCAGCCCTGTGGGGGTTGCACACACAGGGTCCCAACCAGGGCAATTACCCAATCTGTCCTCTTTTTAAGGGGTGGGGGTGACAGAAGGGAGTCGTCTGGGTCCAGGTGCGCGCTGGCAGGATATCGCTGTGCGGTTGTCCCCCGGTGTGAGGAGGGCCCACCTGGTCCCTCAAAGGGACACATCCTGTGTCAGGATGGCTGTGACTTCAGAGCTGTGTCAACCCCTCCCTTGCTATATCCCTTTTCTCTTCCCTGCGCAGTTTCCCTCCAACCACCACAGAGAATATGTGTTTTGAAAAGGGGGTCAAGACAGCAATAGATCCTGGAGTTTCTGGGCACAGTTCAGGCCCAGATTGCACCTTCATCTCGCACCATCCTCAGACCACTTCAACGTCTGGCCCTGCCCAAACCTACTGGCAGCTGGTTGCAGTGCTAATACTGACCACTAGAGGGCACCAGCCACACACTGCCCTCCCTTTCCCTGAGCGTTGGGGCTCTCCCAGAATGGGTGGGCAAAGGACCAAAACTTTAGGTATGGGTGCTCCTTTGGACCTGCACAGAGATGCAGAATGAGAAGCATAAATCCCAGGAACAGACAGGTGCCACAAGTGCTTCCTCCCACAGCCCTGTCGCCATCAGAGAATCTCAAAGTTGGACGAGAACTTGAGAGTTTTGATTCTTGTCCACAGAGTGGGAACTCAGGGTACAGCATCCTGAAAGATGCTCTCTCCACTCATTGCAGTCTCCTCCCATTCTATTTCCTCCCTTTAACGTTTGTACAGAGCGTATTAGGTTGTGAAGAGTACGCCTGTGTGTTCTCACATTTGAACCTCTCTATTCCACAGGGGAAGGGACCGAGGTTCAGAGAGGCTGACTCACACGAGTGACCTTGGCCAAGGCAGCAGATCTCCGAGGCCTCTCCCCAGGTTGCACCATCCCAAGCCCTTTCTCTCAGGCAGGCTGGGTGGGTGTCACCTAGTTATTTTAACGTCACATCCCTCTGAACACAGGGATCCTTCCTCTAATCACAAGGGTCCCTTTGTCTCATTTTGTCCTCTCCTAAAGCACAGGTTGTTGTCCCTCAATTCCCAGGTGAGGATGACCCAGAGACACAGTGTACAGGTTAGAGACCACACAGCAGGCAAGGCTAGGTAGGGACTGGGAAGGCTAGCACAGCTGCCTTCCAGCCACCCGGTGCCCAGGGTCCTGGCTATTTCAGCATCTGGATGTTCCCAGCCCCCAGGGATAAGAGCAGGAAAGAACACATTCTCTTTGTTCAGACCTTTTGCCCCTTGAGTCTAAGAACATTTAGCACTTGACCCTGCGGTAAAACAAACAAGCAAACCCTTCTGTGGGTGGTTGGTTATGGCCTTGGCAACCAACATTGAGAAGTTACCCCCGTGGTCCACTATGTGTGTACTTGTGCCTCGCCACCTCCCTTTTTAGGACCAGAGGGGAGAACTCCCTTTTCTCCCATCATTCCTGAACCATTGCCCAACCGTGCCTCTGGTTTGTTATCTGCCAGGAGGACACTCGGGCCTGTGGGA
The DNA here is from genome assembly GCA_004024845.1 of Tonatia bakeri. NCBI lineage: Eukaryota > Metazoa > Chordata > Mammalia > Chiroptera > Phyllostomidae > Tonatia > Tonatia bakeri. Next base: position 27,426 of record PVIA01009723.1, on the reverse strand, counting down.
GCTGTTCTCCAGGCAGGACTGCTGGAGGAGCAGGGTGGGGGATCATCAAAGCTACCGGCTCTGAGGAAGGTGAGACAACCCTTTCTTATTCTTTTAACTCCACCAAAGAGGAGGAGCCAGGTGGGAAGTGGAGGAGGGTCTCTGAGCTTCTCACAGCCTTCTGCCTCCCCTGCCACTCCTTCCTCCTATGTCATCTGGGGGAAGGAGCTCAGATGTTGAACTCCTCATGACTGGCTTCAAGCTAATGCTGGGAGGCCTTGTGTGTGAACTGTGGACCATGGGAGAAAAGCCCCAGGCCTCCCCTTAGTGTGAGGTATGAAGCTCAGGTTGGGGACTGCTTGAGAGCCAAGCAAATGTGGCACAGAGGTGTGGTGAGGCCCCTCACCAAGTAAGTTACTGCCAAGAACAGATGGGACCGGCCAGAGCAGGGTGTGTCTCCTCTCACCAAACCCATTGCTGTTGACCCAGAACGAGGTTGACCCATGGGACTCTGGGGACCCTTGGGGATACACCTTTTCCTAGAGGTCACCATGGTGGCAACTATTGAACCCAAAGAGGGAAGGACTAAAGGGTGTGGGGTGGATGCTGGTGACCCTCTCCTCCGGCCAGGACCTCTTCAGGCCCGTTAGTGATGGAGACCACAGACATGACCTGTCGTTAGCAGAAGGTAAACTTTGAATTAGACGGGATTTTCCCTCTAGTGCGGGAAGTCACACACCCTTTCTTGAGGCACCACCTGGGGCCAGACCCCTGGCTTCTCCAGGTTCAGAGACTGCCCCCAAATGACCTCTGCATGGTGGCCAGTGGGGAGAAGCTCTGGCTAGCACGGCTGAGGTTGGCCTCACAAGGCTCGGGATGATTGCCCTGTTACCTTGGAATCTGTGAATTTCAGTGTGTTGGGAAGCCCTTCATGTTTCCATACTTGACCATCTCTGGGGTTCTCTGGACCTGTTGTGGAAACTCTCAGATCTGTTCTTGATCCAAAAGTGGCCTCTTTTAGGCTTCAAGAGGCCCATCGAGGTTCAAGTCTGTGGGGTTTAGGGCCATCTCATTATTCAGAGCCATGCTTGCCCTGATCTCAGCGACAGCCTCAGAGGGACTGGTGGCACCCCTTTCCACTCTCCCTTGGTCACTTGAGGCCCACACTTCCCACTGCTCAGTCTGTCCTGACTTCCTTGAGGCCAGAGTCTGGGATTATCCCCAGGACAACCTTACTTACTCTTTGCTTCTATAACTGAACGCAGACCCAACTGCCGACTGCTTCAAAAGCCAATAGTCAAGAGGCAGGTGCTGACGTAAAGGAAAGTGGTTTTATTCGGGTGCTGGCCACCTGGAAGATGAGGGACTCACGTCTCAAAGCCCATCTTGGCAACTCAGGCATCCTGGCTAGTTTACATAGAACCACAGGAAGAGGGAAACTAAGGAATGTCTGGCAATGTGCAGTTTCTGAGCTCTGCTTTTTGGTGTTTCGGTGTTATCTCTTGCGTACGTCGTCATGTAGTTTCGTCACTCCATCCACAGGTTCACTGCCAATGTCTGGAAACAGGATGTGCAGGCAGCATTTCTCCTGGTTCCGGCATGAGTCACTGACACTTGCCTAATTTCTTGTGGTCAGGGTCATTCCTTGGTTAAGCAGGAGCTGCCACTGCCGATGTCTATAAAATATTTATAAGGAAAATTTTAATACATGAATCTTCTATGTGTTTGTTAGTACAGCCTATTCTATAATTACCACCTGATTAGTACATTATGTTTACTTCGATGACTGTTACAATTTTCCACTGTCAATTTTTCCTCCATATCTAGGGAGCTCTTGATGTCCTCTGAGTCTTCTGGGGGAATGAAAAATTTTAGCCTGTTGTAAAGCAAAATCCTGTGAATTAAAAACATATATATATATTTTTAGAGGCACCTATTGAACAGTACAATTTTTCTGGTGTGGGAAGACCAAATCATAAAGAGTTTTGAAACAATAAAGTCAGCATTGCAAAGAAAACAATGGTTAGACCTAGATTAAAAACTCCTCCTAATATGGACTTGAGTCCTTGTGGTATCCGTGAAAATAGACTTGCAAACTAATCTTCAGTTCCCTCTAAGAGAGGGGGGTGATGGTCCAATGTTTGTTGAAGCCAAGTAGCCTGTTGCTTGGTTTTGGTGATGCTTGTTTCCACGTGAGCTGAGGTGTCCATGTAAGTACAGCAAGAGGAGTTGATGGTGGTCATGCAAACTCCTCCTTGTTCTGCTGGTGTACAGTCTAAGCTAATTCAAGCATCTAAGATGACTTTAGCTAGAGAGTCCAGAGATTTCTGAATATCAGCAAGTGACAGTTTCATTGGCTCTGGTGATTAAAGTCTTAGAGAGATTCCAAAGTACGTGCCGACTTGCACCAGGCTAATATAGTACACCTAAAGAAGTATCCGTCACTGTCTGGGATTTCTCTGGGGAGACCTCAGGCCGTCTGTCCGTGTGAACACTGCTTGTGCCGGAGCCCCGTCTGCCCAAACAACGGTACTTGCTTGTAGATCTCAGGAAGGACCTGTTCTCCTCTGGGGCCCTGTGGACAGGTTAGAAGCATCTGGAGTTGGAGTGCATGTTCCAGCGGGACTTGCAGGTGAAGCTGCTGCCTCTTAGGAGGAAAGGTTACGTGGGCAGTGAGTTTACAGAGCAAGTCCCATCCCAGCAGAGGTGGGACATTCAGGCAAATAGAGGAAGTTGAGGAAGCTGTGTGACAACTTAAGGGTTCTGAGTTAGTATTCTGAAGCCTGGAGAAAGGCTTGTTGCGTCATTTGTCTCCTTATCTCTATGACCGAGACTGTTGGGGGTTTTTAGTCAATTTGGTGTTTGATAGGGAGTATGTGGCTCCCATGACTACTAAAAGTTGATCAATGTGCTCCCCACTATCTGTTGTACCTGGGGCTCCTGTAGGGAAGCAATGATGGGTTGTGGGTGTCCAGAGGAGCTTTGGGCCTCCTCATTTACCATCTGAGTCACCATCTGCCTATGTGTCTCTTTTTATTTATTTACTTTCCCATGCCTGTTGCTAGGCCCCTGAGCTTTCCACCTTGGTAACCTTCTGTACCTGGGCTACCATCCTTGCTCTGATCTTGTCTGTGTATAAGTGAAAAATAAAGCTTTGAAGACAACTGAACTAGAGTTTAATGTCCATAACTGTGTATTAGGGTCTGTTGAAACACACATTCTCCCCCTGAAATAACCTTCATTTTTATCAGAGCCAGATCAAGACCAATTCATTTACTGCATTAAGTCCAGTTTTGATCCAGCCGGATCACTTGCATACACACAACTGGAATAGCGATTGATCACATAGGCTGTCTCGAATGCACTTTGCTGGAATTTCCAGACTGAGCTTTCATCAGCTGCACAGGACAGGAAAGTCAAGCCACCCAGCTCCATAAGGCTTTACTGGAAATACCTATAACTTTGGGTGAGTTCCTCAAGTTCTTGACGTCCCCCCACATGTCCCCGAAGTGTTCTTGAGGTTCTTCCTTGCCATTTCCCAGGAAAGCAACCTTCACCCCTTCCTTAGAAAGACTTCCATAAACTGTATGAATAAGTAAGGTACCACACCATTTCTCCAAAGGGCTTTTATTGGCTTCAAAGTCAATCTTCATTCCTTAAAGTTTTCTGGTGACACCTGTAGTCTAGGCATGTCACTCTCAGACATGACATTCCAGTCAAAGTCTTTGTAAATAAAACCACAATTGGAAACTGGCCTTGTTTGTCCTGTTATGAAGAAATCAGATTCCTATTGGATTTATGCCAACAAACATATTGCCATGGAAATAACCCTACTCAGTCATTACGAATTTCCAAATCCAGAGGGATCAAGTAGGGAGAAAAATATAAATGCCTCAGTATTGCTTATGAATGTATAACTTACCAAATTGCTTTAAGAAAAATAAACAAGTTTCCTTATTTCTGAAAAACAAAAAGGTGAAAAACAGCAATATTTTCAATAAAAAGTTACAAAAACTGCAATCATCTTCAGTTCATTCTGTCTCATAATCAATTTTTGTTTATGCTGATTACTTGCCAGTATTTCTATAGCTCCAGTTATTCCAAAGGGTTCTAATGATCTTCATCCAGTGAAAAAATATGATCTGAAAATTTATTCTCAGAAATATGTACTTTAGAGTAAGTCAGAGTACTTCTGATGGATCTTTCTGAAGACGTAACATCCATAAATGCATCAGGGTAAAACAATGACTTTTTCTAAATGACAAAAAAAACTTAAAATGAGTGGTTATAGATCTGATTATAATGCAATCGATAAAGGAGTTTTTTCTTTCCTGTAACAACATTTTAAAATAACAATTAGAATTACAAATGAAAGTATATCAGAACTCTGTAGACTCTGAGAGATTTTTATATAATCTCTAGAACACCCATTTTAATAATAAATACATGTGTGCAGAAATGTTATTTAACCGCAAGTGGGGTCCTGTTGCCTGCTGCCACCCTCTGGGCAAAATTCCAGAGGCAAAAGTTTGGCGATAAAGGAAAGGAGTCTTTATTCTAAAGGCACACAATTTTGGAATAACAGCTTCCCACCTGCATTAGTCACTTAAAGCTATCAATTAAGGCTAAAGCCTTTAAATCTTTAGTTTCAGTTTTAATCCTTAAACCCATCAATCAAGGCTAAACACTAACACCTGAGTTCTCCTATTATTCCCTGGTAGTTTTTTTTTTAAGATTTTATTTATTTATTTCTAGGGAGGGGAAGGGAGAAAGAGAGGAAGAGAAACATCAATGCAAAGTAGCCCCACACCACTAGGGACCTGGCCTGCAACCCAGGCATGTGCCCTGACTGGGAATCAAACCAGTGACCTTTTGGCTCACAGGCTGACACTCAATTCATTTTGGTCTTATTTCTACAGGGTTAGTTTACAAACTAAAACAACAGAAGATACAAAAGCTACACAATTTTGGAAGAATGGTAGATTTTTGCCTCAGAGCTTGTCCCCTCTAGAACACCCAAAGAAGAATAACCCTGCCACCCTCTGCCAGGCCAGCTGGACTCTGGGCCTCACCCAGAGTGTCTTCCCATCCAAAGCACTGTCTGCTGGGAAATGCAGGCGGCTGCAGCACGATCACCCAGGCATACTCGAGGAAGAAGAGAGAGAGCCTGAGAGCCAGTCTCTGTCCTCTTTTTATCTTAAATCTTCTCGCCCACAATTCCATGGGCCCTGGAGGCATTCAGCTTCTAGCCAATCCCGTCCCAGACTGTTCATCGCTGCCTCAGGCAACCTCCTCCTATGGCCCCTCCTTTCTCTGTATTGAAAATAGAACATCGTTTTTATTTCTTTATTTGACAAAGCTTCCCAGGTCCTTTAAGCATATCAAATGGGCCTAATTAGTTCAAAATTTTCTCCTTCATAAGGAGAAAAACCAAATCCCTACGGCATTCCAGGGACCCACTGGAATGACCCAAAGCCAATTTTAGGTCAAGACAAAGTCTCTTAAAATTTAAGCCCTGGGAAGGTTGTCAAACATAATTGACCAAAAGATTATATATCATTATAAAACAATATTAAATTATTTATTTACTGAAAGTGACAATAAACATATCAAACATTAATATAGGCTAGCAAAACTTTAAACTGATAAGAACAGATACTACACTTGATCTTAGCCAAAAGGCCGAGAAGCTATAGGCTAGCAAAACTTTAGTTCTTAGGATAAAGAATATGGGTTTTTAAGTAATCAAGTACCTGATTAACACAATGTAACACATAACTATTTTTTAAAATAGAGTCTTTGCTTTCTAGGCAGATACAGGAAAAACTTTTTCCTTTCTAACATACTAAAGAAGAACCAAAGATATTCTGTATTATCTTATTTTGTCATTCATGTTCATCTACCTAATTGACTCATTATTCAGCTTAACTATATAATTTCCTCTTAAGATCTCTCCTTACAAACCTTCAATTTGCACACTCTTTGCAATGCATATAAACCTCTGCGACTTATACAATCTTTCTGCAATATATATAGTCCCTTTTAGCCTCTTCTTAACTCATTCAGAAATAACCAATTTTAGAAAAAATTATTTTCTCTTCTTTTTCAACAAGTGTTTTTCACAGGGAAACTCAAGAGTTAAAGGTCTTAGCCTGAGTTCACAGGCTTAAGTGACTAATGCCGGTGGAAAACTGTTATTCCAGGAACTGGAACGCCTGACCCTGTGACTGCAGGAGGTGGACGGGCAATTCCAGCTTGTGCCCCAGGGTATGTGAGCCTTGTGTTCCCATCAGGGAATGTCCTTGACTCAGATAAAGAATTGTTGATCAACAGATAAAGAAATAAAAGGAAAATCGCAGTCACACTGCAACTCTTATCCAATTAAACTTTTCCCCAAACCCCTTACCTACTCTTTTTTCTCCTTACAAAAAAGTTGCCTTGAAATGAGATGTTAAGACAGTTTTTGAGGGTAGATTAACACTCCATCCTCTCAGATTGCCGGCCATCTGATTAAAGCCTCCATAAAGATTCGATCCTTGTCTCTGCTTACTGGTTCTGTAGTGACAGGCAGCATGAACACTAACTTTTCTGGTTTCACTTTCGTATTTTATACTTTCTATTACCAAACCATACAATTTCTTTCCAACTTAATTAGAATTCTTAATTCTTAGAAATCTTGACTTTTAGTGACAATGAACATAAGTAATTGGCATTCTTTAGATCGATATTTTCATGAATACATTTCAAACTTTTTTATTAAAAAATTATTTATTTACTCCTTAGAGATATGGGGAAGGGAGGGAGAGAGAGAGAGAGACATCAATGTGTGAAAGATACATTAACTGGTTGCCTCTCATACACTCTCAACTGGGGACCTGGCCAGCAACCCAGGCACGTGCCCTGATTGGTAATCAAACTTGCAACATTTTGGTTCACAGGCTGTACTCAGTCCTCTGAGTCACACCAGCCAGGGCTCATAACTTTTAGACACAGGTTGTTTTTCCATTGTCAAGAGGCATACTCCAAATAAAGTACAAGATATATTCATTAACAGATCCAAGTCCATTTTCTAGCTTCTCTGAAATAAGAAGTTCAAGCAGGCAAACTCAGATCAATTAGTATGTTAGTATCCTGTTATTTTAAAAAAATCTATATATTTAATAGTTTTCACCACTTAAACCCAACAAAACCCCAAAGTTGCAAGTCACCCCAGACTTTGTGGACCTATGTTTAGGTGTGTGTGTATACACACACACACACATATATATATAATTACCAAAAAGCTCAATCAAAAATTTTTCATTTTAGTTACATCTATTCCTTAGTTCTTAATGGTTATTACTCAAGCCATTTGCTTGAAAAATTCTGTAACAGAGATAACATGAACTTATTCCTGCAAACTCAGGCAAAACAAACATATATTCTATGTTAATAACTTTAAAAGATATCCATTAAACTTAAGCCAGCTTTAATAGCAAATGTTTTTTCAGACCACATACTTCTGAAAGAGAAAAGAACATTTGAGATAGTTTTCATTTATTTACCATACACATACACAGTATTATTAATAATTTTAGAGAAGACAAGACTTCTATGTTTTAGTTTGTTTGTCCTTGCCAGCTTTAAGGAGGCCGGAGAAGAGGCGGGGAAGATAGGATGGGCTGGCTTTAGCCGCTTGAGTTTAAAAGTGCCCATTTTCCTCCATTATATTGAAATGAAGCAGTTGCTCCTGCTACTTTTACAGGACATGGCGGGGGGTGCCATTGTTCCCGGGGCCACCACAGCTTCTGTGTCTCCGTCTCCAGGAGGAGGACCCAGAGATGCTTAAAAGACTTTATCTCCTCATTTTTCTCCTTTCCTAGTTTACAGTCTGGGAGGGGAGTGAGATCTTCCCCACTCTCTGAACCATCCATTTAAATCCTTTCTGAATAGAATCCTTGTGGTGTAACAACATGAAAATTTGCACATAAGAGATCTCATCCCATTTACCAAACATTTGGCAAAACAATTTTAATTAGTCATTGACTAACAGTGGTAAATTGACAAGTCAGCTAAAACTCGACCTAATGAATTCTCTGATGGAATCAAGACCAAGCTGTCCATTTCAAAAGAGAACCAAAACAACACCTAAAGCAAAGACAGACCTCAAACAGTGAGTACTCTCAAACTAAATCCTCTAAACGGAGGGACTAGGACACGAGCAAAAATGACCCTCACAAGTGTTTTTTTTTTAAAGATTTTATTTATTTATTTTTAAAGAGAAGGGAAGGAGAAAGAGGGAGAAGGGGAGGAGAAACATCAATGTTGTGGTTGCCTCTCATATGTCCCCTAATGGGGAGTTGGCCTGCAACCCAGGCACATGCCCTGACCAGGAATTGAACCAGTGACCCTTTGGTTCACAGGTCTGTGCTCAAATCCACTGAGCTACACCAGCCAGGGCTATTTCCACAAGTTTTAAATGGCACAACACCCTGATGACAACGACAGAAGATTCCCTGTGTGAACAAAACAGGAAGGAGCAAGCCAAATCCTTAAAAGATAAGACAGCGAGCAAAGAATGACCACAGCCAAAGTTTCACTTCAGATAGACAAGAACTCTCAGAACACTATCAAACAGACAGATGTGAGAGCTTTCAAACAGAACGAAGATTCCCAGCCCAGAGACCACAAACCAGAGCACGAGAAGCGTTCTCTGAATCCCACACCAGTGACCTGGGATTTTTCTTAGTCACTGAGCTGTGCATACATTGGGGCAGTGCCCATTGGCTCCTATGACTCCCACATGGTTCAAAGAACCCAGACAGTGGCGCTGGGGGCCCCTGGTTGTGCACACCAGGGACTTCACCCAGTTTAGACTCGTCAGCCCACCAGTAACCTGCTTCCTTTTTCCAGCAAAGCATTTAGAGTCCACTGATGCCTTGAGAGGGAGAGCAGGGAGAGTCCCCAAGATAAAGAACTCTCAGCAGCGGCTGGGAAATCCCTGCAACCCCTGCCGTGGGGTCAGCCTGCCCCAAGCAGCTGGGACTCCAGCCCGGGCACTCCGGGCCTTACCTGAGTCCACCTTATCCTAGCAGAGTCGCCCCAAAATGTAACCAAATGCGGGTCCTGCTGCCCACTGCTTCAAAAGTCAGCACTCGAGAGGCAGGTGCTGATGTAAAGGAAAGTGGTTTTATTCGGGTGCCGGCCACCTGGAAGAGGAGGCACTCTCGTCTCAAAGCCCATCTGAGCATCTCAGGTGTCCTGGCTAGTTTATATCGGGGAACCATAGGAAGAGGGAAACTAAGGAATTTCTGGCGATGTGCAGTTTCTGAGCTGTGGTCTTGGGCGTTTCAATGTTATCTCCTGCATACGTCATCACGTAGTTTCATGGCTCCATCCACGGTTCATTGCTGATACTTGGGAACAGCACGTGAATTGCTCACACTTGCCCAATTTCCTGTGGTCAGGGTCATTCCCTGGTTAAACGGGAGCTGCCACTGCTGATGTCTACAAAATACTTCTAAGGAAAGTTTTAATACACGAATCTTCTAGGTGTTTGTTAGTACAGCCTATTCTATAATGACCACCTGATCAGTATACTGTTTACTACAATCGCTGTTACGCTTCCAGCATGGGTCTGAACACAGGGCATTGAGTCAAAGTCTTTAGTGGATATTATTATGTGGGGATTCCCATGGGCTTCTCCAGGGGAGATGGGGGAGAAGACCAACATTCCTGAGTGCCCGCCACGTGCCAGGTGCTGTCCTGGGTGATGAAGGCGGGAGACCCATTTCATAGAGAATGCTCAGGCTGAAAGAGATAAAGCAGTTTGCCTGGAGTCTCCCAGTTCCTAAAGGATGGCCGCCCAGAGCCCGGTGTTCCCACTGCGGCAAGCTCTTTAGAAGCCTCCTTTAGCAGAGACAGCAGCGGAGCTGCTGGGTGAGGACAGAGCTTTCCTCGGCGCGGTGCTCGTAGGGCAGCATCAAGTCTCCACTCAGATGTTCCAGGAAGGTGGGGGCCACTGAATGCAAGGAGCTGCAGCCCAGAAGGAGGTCCACAGGCACCAAGAAAAGCGACAGAAAAACAACCTGATGTCGCCCGATTTAATGAACCAGGCCACATCACCCCTCACATTTGTATTGCACGTTTCAGTGTGCACTGCATTTTCACTTCCTTTATCTCGTCGGACCCCAGGGTTCGCCCGAGGGCTCAAGCACGGAGGGCAGGTCTTGGAGCGTGTTGTTTACAACTGGCTGAGGATCTCTGAACCATCTAGAAATGCACAGCAATCTCCATAACTGGACCCACTAAGTAATTTCCACTTGGTGCCTGATTCCCCAGGGAGACAGGCTGATTGAAAAAGCAGTCATAAGAACCAAGGTGTGTTCAGCAGCTGGGGGAAGTCTGGGGTGCTTACCTGATTGGTGACTGCAGCTGGAAATAACTTCTGCCTCCTTTCACCTTATTCTGTGGTTATGTGTGGGCATCTTTTTTGCCTTATGGGGCTGTCGGCTCTTTGAGGCTGGATTCATGCCATTCATTCATTCATTCATTCATTCATTCTCTTATTCATGTTCTCACTGATTCAACAAGTCATTATTGCTCCTTCCATTTTGCAGACATCACACCAGGCAGAGGGGCATACCGAGATGAGCAAAAAACATGATGATCCCTTCTCTGTTGGAGCTCACAGTCTACAAGGGGGGAGACCATAGCAAACAGATAAATACATAATGGTAAAATATATAGACTTTTCACACTGTGAAAACTGCCATGAAGGAAATAGCTAAGATATAGAAGTGCGAGAATAGCCCGGGGAGTGGGGTGGACTGGCAGTCAGCGCGGTCCCGAGGCCAGAAACTCGACAAGCATATGCTTGGTGGATCGAGTGGTTAGAAGGACTGGGCCGAGGAAAGAACTTGGCCAGAAATATCCACCTGGCCAGAAATGACAAGGCAGGCCATGTTGTGTCTCCATGTTCTCCTCATAGTAGAGCAATTTAAAATGACAAATACAGCCCTGGCTGGTGTGGCTCAGTGGACTGTATGCCGGCCGGAGCACCGAAGGGCCACTAGTTCAGTTCCAGGTCGGGGCACATGCCTGGGTTTCAGGCCAGGTCCCCAAGTCGGGGAGTGCAAGAAGCAACTAATCAATGTCTCTCTCACACATTGGTGTTTCTCCCCCTCTCTTTCTCCCTTCCTTCCCCTCTCTCTAAAAATAAATAAATAAATTCTTAAAAAAATAAAATAACAAGTACAAAAAAAATAATAACAAGTATAGGATCTTGCAGTGCACAGAAATATTACATGAAAATATTTACGTGAAAAAGTCGACAAGGCAGTGTGCAGATGTGGATCCCAAGCACACACAAACATTCTGCACGGACCCACAACTTCCAGAACACAAGCCCTAAGTGGACCCTCACAGGGTGTCTAGCCCTCCCGCTCGCACAGCGTGAGAAAGCAGTGTTAGGCCCCAGAGAAAAATGTCTCCCTCTCTTTTTTCAGTTTGAAAATTGCTTTAGGATCCATCTAAATGAGTTTTAACAAACAACTCTGAACCCGAGATTTAATGCTTGTTAGGTTTTGTTCTTTGTGGAGTCCCCTAAGTTTCAGAGAAAGGGCTTTTCAGTTGCAGATGGCAGCTGAGGGGCTCCAAGTGGCAGCTCCGTGGGGGCTGTTTTGTTTTTGTTTGCAACTGAGTCACCGGCAGTTCCTGAGGGGCCATAACCAGGTGCGACGTGGACGGCGGCGACAGATTTAGGAATTTCACCGATGTGGGCCTAAATCCAGCTGCTGAGGTCGTCTCAAGGGAGCAGAACACATGGGGACAGAAGCTGGGACCCCTGAACCCCGTGGCCCTTTGCAGGAGACCCCGCCAGGCTAGACACCTGCTGAGGGACGAACGCCACCTGCCAGTCACACCCAAACAGGGGCAGCTTTTCGCATTTTGTTTTGTTTTTCTCTCACCTCCAATCTGCTGGAAAAACACCCAAACCCTTGCCCAGCGCCCCAGGCCGAGCAGCACCTGCAGCGAGAGGGCAGGAAGTCAAGCCAGGCAGAGGAGGAAGCAGCCTGTGCTTACACCAGGGCCCCAGGGACTGCGCTGGATTCCCCCAGTGGGCAGTGAGGCATGTGCCCACCAAGGGGCCTCAGGGCTGCATTCTGGGGAGGGGGAGGGCCAAGCAGCAGCCCAGCTACGGCTGGACCCCTGGAGGATGCCAGTGGCTCCACCTTTGACCTATTAGGAAGGAGTGGGGCCTTCAAGGCTTTGGGACTGGCGAGCAGTGGGAAACCTTGGCCAAGACAGGACCCCTTCCAGGGTATGCTGGGGCTGAAGCAAGGTTATGTAAATGAATATGGAGATGGTCGATAAAATTTTATGGGCCATCAGAGGTACTCAATATATAAATATCTGGGGTGCCCAGTAAAAGATGTTGGTTCACGTTCTGTATGCTGATTGTGGTGCTGGTTATACAAACCTATACACGTGCTAGATGGAATTCATCAAACTATACATGGAAGGAGAGCAAAGTGAATTTTACTGTATGATAATTAAAAAAAAAACAGCATCTGATGCAAATCCCATCCCACAAGCAGATTTTATGATTCCTATTTTGCAGACGCAGACACCTGAGGCCTGAGACGTTCATCATCCCCGCCAGCATCACCCACCTTTGTTTCCACAGCCGAGTCAGACATGACGACAGCCCCAAACAGAGACACAGACCAGGGAGGGCTTCTGTGTCATAACCGTGAAGGCAAATGCTCTTGGGGGCATCTGGCAGAGAAGGCAGGCCTGGCGGCTCAAACGATTCTCTGCCGACAACCTTTCAGAGCGTCAGGGAAACTCAGTTATTCAAAGGTATTAACTTGTCTTTTGGTGAAGTCAAGGCCTCCCTTAACTCAGGGCAGCCCCAAGCAGGGGGAGACCCTGCAGTGGGGAGAAGTGAAGACGGCCCCCCACCCCCCGGGGTCCCTGGTGGAGGTAGGAGGACAGAATTAGTGTCACTATGCAAAGCAGCCGGAGAGGAAGGGCTCCAGCTCAGTGGAGGCAGATGCCAAAACAAGCCAGGTCCCTGTGGCAGCCCAGAGACCAGGAGCAGAACGGGCCTGGCCCTGCTTGGCCCAGCCTCGCTCCAGGTGGGCCTCACTGAGCAATGGAGAGAGTGACTCGAATCCCAGGGCTGGGCGCCTTAGCCGCCTTCCCCGCCCGCAGTTCCAGGGGGACGCGGGTTAAAAACCGGTGCTGCTCTCACTGGTCCCCGCATCCTGGTGGGTTTGGTTCCCCAGTTCCCCGAGGGCAGGGATTTCTCCTGCCTGAATCCAGAGCATGAACGGCAAAGAAGTGTTTTCAGGGTCTCCCCAAGGCTGATGGGAATTGGAGCACCCCCTGACTTTGCACTTGAGCTCCCAGCTGCAAGCTATTCCCAGTCACTCCAGCAGCTGGCAGGTTGGGGCCCTAGTTTGTAGAACCCTAGGGACCACTTTGTGGTGACCTTGTAACCCTAGGAGGCTTCTGATGTGATGACTGGAAAATGAGGTCACCTGACCAAGGCCCCCCTCCCCCAAAGTTTACCACCGCAAACCTCCTTCTCTAGGAGTCTCTCTTACCAGGCTCTGGGTCAAACAAGAAAAAAATAAATTTCCAGGCTTGGCTGGGGCCAGCGGGGTGGGGGCTGTGGTCGAGGCAGGGGATCTCCTGCCCTCAGACAGCTTCCAGTTTAACTGGAAAACAAGGCCAGTGGGGGCAGCACAAGGCTAAGCCAGAGCGGCAGAGGCTGGGGTCCGAACAAGGACTGGGCAGGGACTGGGGCACTCTGGGAGGGCTCCCCGTAGGTGGAGGGCCTTGAAGGACAGTAGGATTAGGATGGGCAGAGGAGGGAAAGCTCCTTCAGGACCGAGACCCCTGCCCTACGGAGCAGGGCTCAGAGCGGGAACGAGGAAGAGGGCAGTTCAGTCAGCCTTTCCTCAGCCTCGCGGGGGTGGTGAGGGTCAGAGCAAGGAATAAAGGAGGACACGCCCGCAGGTCCCAGCCGGACCTTCGGGGAGAAGCAGCAAATGAGCCCAGGAGAGTCCATGAGCCCCATGGCAGTTGTCCCCTCCCACGCCCCACAGTCCCACAGGAGCCCCAACATTTGTGCCCAAACAGATACTCTCATTCACCCCATACCCATAGATGTCACAAGCGTGGGTGTGGTTTCTTAAGATACTTTGTTTATTCCAAGGGAGAATGGGCTCAAGGCTACAAGCCCCCTGGGGAGGGAAAGGGTAGGAGAGGAACGAAGCTCTCTGTGGCCCGTCTGAGGCTACGTGGGCGTGGGCCTTGGCCCTTCCCAGGCTTCACAGGAAGCTGTAGTCTGTTTGCAGTTTCCAGACAAGTCTGTGCCTCCTCTGTCGTGAACGAGGCATGGATCCCTGCATAGCACCCCGAGAAGGCTGGGCCCAGTCTGTCCCCAGAGAACTCCCTGCTCCAAATCTGCCCCCTGGCCCTTCCACTCCAGTCCCTTTGGCAAGAGCTGGGGGCCGGGGGCTGAAGGGGCAGGCAGATCTGGTAGGCCAGCTTCGGAGGCCAACAGGGGGTCCGAGGGAAAGGAGTGGACTGGGAGCCATGTGGCTCTGAGGCACTCAGTGAGGGCCCAGCAGGCTGTGCCCAGGGCTGTGGGGAGGGCTGGACTCTCACTCCTGGCCTGGATGCTCACCCACCGACCACTTCACCTCCCCGGTCCGCAGGGTCACTATGTCCTCGTAGGTGGCTGTCTGGTCAATGTTCAGGCCCTGGAGACATGGAATGGAGCTCAGGCCTTGGCTACCCCCCAACTGCACCAACAGATGGTACTGCTGACCACCCCTGCGGCCCTCAGAGGTGGGGGTCGGCCCGCTGCTCACCTCGTAGGTGTGGTCTTCCTCCATCCCGGGCTTACTGTCATCCTGGTGGGGCGAGAGATGGAGAGCAGTGTTGACTTCCCCGACCCTGCCCACTGTTGGGCCAGGCTGGGGAGGGCCAGAGGGATTGGTCTCGGGTCAAGGGTCAGGGGTGAGGAGTCAGGGGTCAGGGGTGAGGCTCATTCTGCAAATACAGCTGAGTGAAGGAAGGAGCAAAGGAGAGGGTGAGTCAATGGGAAGACTTCGGGCTGGGGAGATGGAGACCCTGCCCCATGGTGGCCTCCCCTCCCCCTGAGGTCACCTTGTCCAGCAGCAGGAAGATGGGCACAGTGATGAAGAGGATGATGAGTGTGGTCTGTATCATAATGATGCCATCTTTCAGCGCATTTCGCCGCTTCAACTGAGCCAAGGTGCTGAATCCTGGTGGGATGTGGGACAGGGATGATGAGCCTGGGGCCCTGCTCTGGGCCTGCACCCCTCAGGACCCTCTGAGAGGCTCTCCTGGGTGCTCTAGGGCCAACGCCATCTCCACAATGTGATCCCTCATTGGTGGCATGCCGGGGTCGGGGTGGGGTGTGGATGGCCCCCTGTGGCCCCATTCGCACCCCCACCCCCACAGGCTGGAGGGCAGTCCCCACACCCACCCAGGACTCGAAGCTCAGTGCCACAGCCATTCTCAATGGACCTGTTCGGGCACTCTTGCTGACAGATGTAGATGCCATTGTCCTGAAACTGGATGCCCTTAATGGTGAGGGTGGCACTGTGTGTGCTTTGGTTCCGTTCAATGCGTCCTGGTTCCAGAGCCACCTCCTTGGGCTCCGAGTTCATATCCCGCTTCCAGAACCAGCTCACACTGCCCTGGTCCTCCATGTTGCACTTTATTTCCACCACGGAACCTCGTTTCTTGGCCACGAAACGTGGGTACTGCCAGATCTGGGAACAAGGGCTTCCTGTGGACGCCAAGGCCTGGATCAAAATCCTACCCGGTGATCTCCAGACTGCTAGCCCCCACCATGGGCCCTTACCCTGGGTGGCACATACTCCTGGCTCAGCCCCCCGGTTTGTCCTTGCTTCTCAGGGTGTGGGATAATCGTGAGGCAGGGGTGTGGGGGAGTGGAGCCACGTGGGAGACCACAGGCCAAACCTCCGGACCCCGCCCCTTCCTGACATTTGATTGTCCTTTAGAAGGGCTCTGGAACCTTCGGATTCCTGGCCATGCCCATTACAACAGCCTGACCCAGGCCTCACACCCAGACGGCCTCCCACTGTACCAGGCTCCCACCCCTCCCTGCCCTGGGTTGCCCTGGGCTGCCCTGCACCAGCCTGGAATCCTCAGGGGCTCCCCACAAATCCTTAGCCTGGCAATTGAGCCTCCCTGCCCCATTGATTCCCCTGCCCCTCTTTCCTCCAGCGCCTTCCTCTACCTGCCTGCGTGGACCTGCTCCCCTTTTTATTCCTAACCCCTCTTTCTCGGCTTGGGATGTGTTCCCCACCCACTTGCTCCAAGAAGCCTCCCCACTGCCTCACTACGCCCGAGTGGCCCCGGAGGAAACTCTGAGCCCCTCTGCGCTATCAGAGCCCCTAAGGTCATGGGCTCCTTCTGGGGCTGAGTCTGACTCTCCAGCTTGACTAGCCCAGCCCCTCAGTCAGTGGGCCGGGGACACTCTTGTCGAATGAATGTGACAACTGGCAAGGGGTGGGGCTGGAGCTTGGCGAGGGGCCTCGGAACCAGGCCTGGGAGTGGGAGACCCTAAAGAGGCCTAGAGATGGGAGTTCTGGATGGTGAGACCCAAGAGGACAAGGGCACAAGGGACAGCCATAAGGGCAGTGACTGGCATTGGGCCCAGACATCCTTGGCTCCAGAAGGGGCAGGGGGACTTGCTGACCTGTGGGATTCTGGACGACATCCGACATTTGGACTGCAAACACAGTCTCACCTGCAGGTTGGGAGGAAGTGGGCGGAGCCAGGTCAGGTCCTCTCCTGGAAGCTGGCTGCCCCACCCCTGCATGCCCTCTTCCCTCTGAATTCCCAGACCCATGCCCTCCTACTTTCTCCTCCCAGACAGAGACACTGACAGCAGCTTCCAGACCCCTCAGCCCTCCCCAGCCCTGCTCTGGAGAGACAGAGTGGGGTGTGGTCCCCAGAAGATCCACCTCCTGGCCCCCTTCAGCCTTGTGCAGGCACCTGCATGAGACCAGAGGGAAGGCACAGCTAAAGAGCATTCTGGTCCTCGTCCAGGGGGACCATTTCTGGCATACATATGTTCCAGGGCCTCACTGGCCACAGCCTCTCCCCTGCCTCCCCCGATGTAGTGCCCTCGGTGGGTGAACCACACTCCTTTCTTCCTCCTTGGTCTGGCTCTTCCGCAGTCAGAACCACCAACCCCACAGGCCTAGCTCTGCCGCACACCTGCAGGCCCGAGAGGGGCTGGGGCCGCAGACCCCTGGGCCTGTTGGCCTGGCTGGTCCCCACAGACCCAGGCCCCAGGGCAGCAGTCAGAAGGAGATGGGAGGCAGAAAGTGAGAGAGACAGGAGGGTGCAGAGAGCAAGGGACAGGACCAGTGGAAACAGAGAGACAGAGTCAAACCAGCAGGCCTCGTCAAAGGTGGCTGTACCTGAGAGAAACATCAGCAATACCAGCAGCCAGTTGCTGGGCAGAGGGGACAGCTCCGGCCCGGCCATGGTCACCGCTCCGTCTCTGACCCCAATCCCCTGATGATGACGGCGAAGGCTCCTGCGGGGAAAACGTGTAACTGCCTGGGCTGTAGCCTGTCCCCTCCCTGCCTCTTCCCCACCAGGCCCCTTCCTGCCATGCAAATCGGGACCCAGGGGAGGCACCAGCTCTCTGGGGAGCCCGGGGAAGGGCGGGCTCTTTTGTCAGCTGTGCTGTTAAAGCTCAAAGGTCCCCCCAGCTTGGGCACCACCACTCAAGTCTACGGTGGGCGCCCCTGGGGCCTGGGGCCTCCGCGTCTTCAGGACAGTGGGTTTTCTTCCATGCGTCTCCACCCCACGGCTGCCCCAGGGCCCGCCAGCCTCCCATCCCCACGTCTAGATTTCTGGGCACTTAGCTGAACACACAGGGTCTTGTCATTGAAATGGAGAATGGTTTGGGGGTGCTGGGGGGCAGCTGTGGGCCCGGGGCCAGGCACCGGGAGGGGCCCAGAGCGCAGCCTCTTGGCTGGAGTGCAAGCAGCCATGTTGGGGTTGATGGAGATTTGACTCTGTAAGGGGGAAGGCAGCCAGGGAGGTTCTTGAGCGAGAGCAGGCTGAGTGTGGCTGCTGCTTGGAAGAAGGTGGGGTCCAGGCCCTGGTGTGATGCCTCCCTCCCTCCCTTGGTGGGAGATTTTGCTGGGAGCTGCTGGCAGGGAGGAGCTGAGGTGGAGGAGGCTCAGGGAAAAGCCGGCACTCAGCACTCGGCAGGCAGGGGACTCCCAGGGCGCTGAGCGTCATCCACAGCTCCAGATACCTTCGGGTGGGGGCCTGGCAGGAGGCGAAGCTTGGGAAGCTTCCAGGCCCGAAACTAAAAGGCTCTCTGGCTTTATCTTGCCAGCCAGCCGAGTGGTGGATGGAGCCATAGTGGTCAGGGTTGTCTCAGCTCTGCGTTGTGCTGCCGGGTCAGAACTGCCCCTGGCCCACTGATGCACCTGAGCCAGCAGCCGAGCCCACTTCGGGACCTGGGTTTCCTGGCGGCCTCTTTTCTCTCTCGTCCCCCACCCTCTCTTTATTCTCCTAACCCTCAGGAGAGGAAGAAAGACATTCAATGTCATTCTCTTGCCCTCCATTTTCTCAAACAGCTTGTGCTGCTGGTGGGTCCGTTCAGGTTGGGGAGATGTGGACCCGCCCCCAAGCCAGGGTTGGCGGTGAGGAAGGCAGAGGTCTGGATGCCACCCTCTTGGCCCTACACAGAGGCCTTGCTGGCACGGCGGGGCCCCCGCCGGGGAGCGGGGCCGGGGCCAGCACTACAAAAACTGAAAATCAGGGACAGGAGGGTTAAGGTTTCATCCACAGAGCAGCCTGTTCCTGGCAGCCCCAGATGTTCTTGCTGCTTCCAGATGCTGCAGATGGAAAACATCTCCCTGAAGAGCTGTCAGATGTTCAGCTCACGGAACAAACAGCCCGGGATGGTAAACGTCAGCTGAGGTCAGCTTACTGACCTCAGCCCCTGGTGTCGGCGGGGCTGTTTGGAGAACCCCCTCCCCTGCGGGATGGGGGGAAGTCCTGAGGGTGTCTTCCTTTAGCAAAGTACCTCCTGGCAACTGAGGTCTTGGTTAGCTTTGGGGCTCGTGTCCCCCAAAGTCTGGAGGATAACTGGGGAAGGCTTGGGGCACACACATGGGTGTGTGTGGGTGTGAGCTTGCCTGGGGGTGTTGCCCACACTGTGTGGCATGGGGCCTGCCCAGAAGCTGGTCCTGGGGCCCAGGGTGACTATGAGGAGCACAAAGGCTGATGGGAGGCAGTTAGCATCCTCCAAACACACACATCCACACCCCCACAGGGGACAGGGGCCCAGATGCATCCTCTGGGCTCATTCCCATTGATGCCAGGCACGGATCCGCTTTCAGGAGGGGGTGGGGGCAGAGTGGCCCACCGCCTACAGGGTTATTTGTCACTGTTGGGGCCGTGCTGTTCCCTCCCCAGTGACAACAGTACCCAGCTCTGTGCGGGGTTTGTGACGCCTTTTCTTTCCTGGAACATGAGGCCCCTGCCCCAGGCTTCCGTGGGCTGCACGTCCCGACATCTGGCAGCCTCCACCCCACCAGGAAGGTGGCATCAGAACAGGGGACGGGGTGTCAGGAGAGGGGACAAGGGGTGCAGAGTGTCGGGGAAGCAAGAGGGACTCTTAGCAACCGTGAGAAGATGGGCGAAGGTAGAACCTCGGTTTGGAAAGAAGGGCTCAGACCTCTGCCCCTCCCCCAGTACACTCTTATGGGCCGCACTTGGTTCCCCAGCTGACCTCAGGTGATGCTTATATTCCTGGGCTGTTCACTCTATTACTGAGAGGATGCTTGCTGACTAACAGTATGCAGGTTCGAATCCTGGCCCTGTTGTGTACCAGCTGGAACATCTCCCCAAGTTACCTGGTGGTTCTCAACGAGGCTGGTCCCGCTCCACTTCAGGGAGCATTTGGAAGCGTGTCAGGGCCATTTAAGAGCCGGTCAGCGTCACTGGCATCCAGGGGTCGTGGGTGCTAACGGCCCTGCGGTGGCGGTTGGGGGCAGGGGGACCGTGTCTTGCAGAGCAGATTTCTCTGCCTCATATGCCCAGTTAAGCAAAACCTATTCTTCGCCTTTCAGAGACCAGTTTCCTCATTTATTGAAAATAGAAATCATCGTAATAATGTTCTTTGCAGGGCAGCTGTGAGCCTGGAAAGCAATCCTGGGTCTGCTTGGCAAGGCAGCCCAGCCACGCCAGAAGGCGCTGAGGAGCGTCACTGTCTGGGGAGTGGGCTGGTTCCGACACGCTAGCCTGTGTCATCCACGTGGCTCGGTAGATTGCCTTTTTTTTCTTGTCACTCAAGGCTCAGGGAAAAGGGGGGTACAGAAATCCTGAAAAGGACTAAGTGTTTACTAGTTTTGGACAAATACAGCCCTGGGAGGCAGAAATCAAGTTGTAGAAAACAAGATTATATACAAAATTATATTTTGCCCACTGGGAATACAGACCAAGCTCACTACAAATCACTCTTTGTCACAGGCCCAGGACCCTGGGCTCTCTGGGGTTGGGGATCAGAGGCAGGGTCCTGGGGAGGACGGACGGTAACTCTGGGGAGTGGGAGGGGACACGCTGTGTGCCCCACAGGCACCCCGGGGCCCCTGGGAGTGGGAACAGAGAAGTGAAGGGGCTTCCAGAGAGGAGCAGCTGGGGATGAAGAGCCCCCATACCTAGTTCCTGGGTGCTGTCATGATAGGCGGGGGCTGTGCTGCTGCCTGTTACAGAAGGAGGGGCATGACCCTTGACCTCAGCTGGACCCTTGGACTCCTGATGGAGGGGAGCAGGAGAGAATCATACAGGACCAAAGGAGGGAGTTGGGGCCATTCCCTAACCCCCCCTGCACAGACTCTGCAGGTCTTACTTGGCTCCGTCCCCCCCAGACCTCCTGGCCACCTGCTGCCCTCAGGCCCCGTTGAAGTCCACACTGGGGCCGCAGAAGGAAGAAGCACATGTGTCAGAGGCAGGAGGGGGAGATTTATTGTAAGAACTGTACAAAGGGGCTTGTCCACTGGCCTGGCTTGGCCTGCTCCTACCTGGACAAGGTGCGAATAGGTGCCAGTCTGCACGTGCGGAGGGGCACAGCCAGTGGGAGGCTCTGGGGTCTGCACACAGTGTGCCCAGTCTGACAACGGGAGGCTCTTGGGGCCAAGCCGGTCCAGGGCCCACGTGGGGGAAGGTAGGCAGTGGGCAGGGTGCTGGTCAGGGAGGAGGTTGGCCCCGCCCCGTAGGACGAACGTCTGAAGTTAGAGCCAGGGGGAGTGGGGCCCCTTTCCGTGGAAGACACAGGCAGGAGACGTGGAGCAGGGCTGGGGCAAGCGTGTGACAAAAACAACCAGCGGAAGGGAGAGTCAGGGGTCACAGGGACTGAGAGGGGGATGCCCAGGAGGGGCAGTGAGGGCCCCGAGGGCGGGGCAGACAGAAGGAGGGCTCTGGCCCACGGGCGTGTGCATGTACACACATGTGTTGTTTTGGAGGTTTTGCTGCTTCCTGAGTTTTAATCAAACCGTTCACGAGAAACAAGAAGAAAAAGAAGAGGAACTAAGACCAGCAGGGACGAGACCTCAGCACCCATGTTCACACTCATACACTCACAGCACAGGCACACGCATATGGACAGGCCTCCACAGGAGGACACACACACGCCAGCCAGACACTACGGGCACACTGACACACATTCGCACAAATATGCCCAGACACACACGCAGAGGCAGGCATCGTGGGGCACGGTGGTTCGCACGCTTGAGCACACGCACACTGGTGAATCGATCCCATGATCCCTCTCCTCACTCAGCCTCTGGCTCTTCCCCGGGAGCCAGCGGAGGCCTGGCCTCGAGTGCCCGGGCCAGCTGTGCCAGCAGAAGGGCCGCCGGCTTTCCAGGCAGCAGGAAGTTGGAAGGTCGGGCCTGAGGCAGGTGGGCTGGACATGGCCCAGTGTGAAATCTCTAACATGGGCTCAACTAGAACATTCTAGGATCACTTTTAGGAGGGGTGGGGAAGGAGGAGGAGTAAGGAAGGGAGGAAGGAACAAGAGTTTTTCTCCTGAGCGCCGGGGTCCCCGACCCCACCCTAGGTCTGGGTGCTCAGGCCAAGAAGAGCCCCCGTGCGGCGATACTCCGGTGCGCACAACGTGCCCTACCCGTCTGTGCTTCCTGGACAAAGTCGACTCCCTAGACAAGTGGAACCCTCCCTGTGCTGTTCCCCCAGGGGCCAGCCAGGGGAGTGGAGGTCTAGATGGCGGACACACCGGGAAGTGGTTTCAGGGACCCCAACTTCAGCCAGATGCACCAGGGTCCAGTGGCCAGGCAGACCAACTCCTGAGCCGGCAGGGGAGCTGCGTCCCAGGGTTGCAGAGGGCTGGCAGGCCCCGGGCTCAGGGTCTGCTCTCACTGAGGTTAAGACGTCTTTGGTGGGCCCAGGGGGCCTGAGCCACTTCCTGGGGAGAAGCCAGCAGCCCTTAAGACTCTGGTGACAGGGGGGCAGCCACTCCCTCCATTATAGGCCAGCCCCTCAAGTGAGGGCCAAAGATTCTGATCTTCTGACGACCCCCGTCCCAGGCCGAGAGGAGAGGCAGCAGGGTCCATGAGGAGGTGAGAGCAACTTGAAGGCAAATCACAGAGGACTCAGGCCCAGCGTGGAGCCTCAGATTTACAGCTCCCATTTTCCGTGGCCTGGGGACTTGAGGGCTCTGGCCTGGGTGTGAGCTCCAGCATGGCCACATCCTGTTCCTGACAGGGAGGCGGACCAGTCCCAGATGCGAGGCCCTGCCCCCTCAGCGAGCGAACGGGAAGCTTTGGGGCTCTGCCAGCTTCTGCTGGCCACCCCGCCTGCTGCTAGACCAGAGACTCTTTGACCCCTGGGCGAACTGTTTGCCCTGGGGGTGGGGAGGGAGGATGTGCAGTGTCTGGGGGGCTGATGGGCGTGAGCCCTGCGGCAGGCCCAGCATCCCCTGTGGAGCTCCTGTCCTCACCCTTGTCCTGCACACCACTGTCCCCAGTCTCCTGGCCGTACAGCTTGCTCATGGTGTCGGCGATCAGCCCCTCCTTCTCGGGGGCCCCGTCCCCACTACCGTCCTGGCTGTGGCGGTACATGTAGGACGCTTGCTTCACCGAGCGCTGAAGCAGGTGCCGGCGGTAGGCCCTCTGGATCTTGATGGCACACACTTCCTCATGCTTCCTCTTGAGGGTGGTGGTGATGGGCTCATAGGAGACTTTGGACGGGTTGGCTGCCATGAACTTCTCTTCCATGGTCTGCTTGAGGGTGTCCATCTCCCCCGAGTCGCCCAGGACCTCCTTGGTCAGGGCGAAGAGGATGTCCAGGCAGTGGATCTTGTCCCCCGCCACCATGGGCAGGTCCAGTGTGATGAGCTTGATCTTGTTGGGCTTGGCGATCCTCAGCGGCTCCTGCAGTGTGTCCACGAAGTCAGAGAGGCGGCTGTAGGCGATGAACTGCGTGGCGTCGGGGTCGAACTTCTCCCATGTCTCATAGAACATCTCGAAGTCATCCTCGCTGAGGGGCTCGCCGCTCTCCTCGGTGGCCACGTTGAAGTTCTCCAGGATGATGGCGATGTACATGTTGACCACGATGAGGAAGGAGATGATGATGTAGCTGCAGAAGAAGACGATGCCGATGGAGGGGTTGCCACAGTCGCCCTTGATGCTGCTGCCCGGGTTCTCCAGGGTGGGGTCGCAGTCGGGGGGCCCGCTGTTGAGGATGGGGTTGAGGAGCCCGTCCCAACCAGCTGACGTGGTGATCTCAAAGAGGCAGATGATGCTGTTGCCAAAGGTCTCAAAATTGAACATGTCGTCGATGCCCGACTCCTTCTTGACGTAGGCGAAGTTGGACATGCCGAAGATGGAGTAGATGAACATGACCAGGAAGAGCAGGAGGCCGATGTTGAAGAGGGCAGGCAGCGACATCATGAGGGCAAAGAGCAGCGTCCGAATGCCCTTGGCCCCACGGATCAGCCGCAGGACTCGTCCGATACGGGCCAGGCGGATCACGCGGAATAGCGTTGGGGACACGAAGTATTTCTGGATCAGGTCAGACAGCGCGAGACCTGCAGGGAGGAGGTGGTGAGGACTGCTGTCCTAGGGTGGGAGGCTGGGCTAGGGAGTGGGTGGCATGCGGGGCTGAAGGGGGCCTGGCCTGGTGGGCTCCGTCCTTGGTGCACAGCCCGGATGACACCCATCATTAGGCCAGGCCCTCCCAGGGTCTTGGGGCCAGGAGCTACATCTTTGCCCCAACACAGCTGGATGGAGGTGGGATACACCAAAGCTGATGAGGTGAAGGTAAGGCCCATTCCCAAGGCTGTTTGCAAATGCCATAGACGAGAGAAGGAGGGAGGACAGCTTTGTGTGTGTGACTCTGGCCATGTCACTTAACATTTGTGACTCGGCTTCCTCATCTCTAAAATGGAGGCATTGTTGTGAACAATTAGTGAGGTGTCGCCTGTAAAGGGCACAGCGCAGTGTCAGGCACGTAGTGAAGGCTCAATAAATGGTCGCTGGTTTCACGTGTGTCCGTGTACTTCTCCAGTGTGCATGGGCACCAGATCCCTCTGCTCAGTGTTCTCCACTAGCACACGACACCTGAGTGTGCACCTACTTGTCAAGCAAACGTTCCTGAGGTGTATGCACGTGTGTGCAGGTGACAGGCTGCCCGTGAGCCCACACGTACTTACCTTGGTGCGTGATGTGTGAATGGCAGGTGTACGTGCATGTATGTACGCGTGACGATGTGTGTAAGCACGCCAGTGCACGAGCAGGTGTGTGTGCACAAGGACGGGAGCACCGGCCGTCCTGAGTGACTCAGCCCGGCCCGGCCCTGCTCACCCACAATAGACAGGATGACGACCACAAAGTCGAAGATGTTCCAGCCGATGGTGAAGTAGTAATGGCGCAGAGCGAACATCTTGAGCACGCACTCCCCCGTGAAGATGATGATGAAGATCATGTTGATGTTGTACAGGATGTCCACCTTCAGCTGGCTCTGGTCATCTGTCTCCACCATCATGGTGACCATGTTGAGACAGATGAGGATCATGATCACGATGTCGAAGACCTGCTTTGTCACGAAGTCGTACACCATGCCCTGGATCTTGTTCTGCAGCACGGATGGGAACGCAGGGATGCGCGTCAGCACACAGTCGGGGAGTGGTCAGGGCCCACGCAAGACACGGACAGGCAGGAGACACAGGATGACACAGCAGTGTGAGAGAGAGAGGGGGGTATGTCAGGGCTTGTGGGGGTGTTGGCCAGGAAACGGGGGCAGAGCCGTCAGACCAGGCCGCTCGACAGGGTCTGTGGCAGCCTCCCTCGCTCTGACACCTTTCCCCCTGTCCAGGTCCCCAAGCAGCCCTTCACCCTTCCCCCATGCGACTGCTCACTGGGGAGGGTGTCTGGCCATCCTTTCCCTTCCCCTCCTAGGGTCCCTTGCCCCAGGAGCCACCTGAGGAGGTGAGTGGACACTGGGGCCTGTGCAGGGCCAGGTGAGGGTGGGCCAGTGGCTGGGGTTTAGGGGCCGCTGCTCTTGTGCTCACAGTGCCCTTGTGCGGTCACAGAGAGGCACCCTCCAGACCGGCGGGCCCAGCCTCCCTGTGGGCGAACCTGGCGTAGCGCCAGGGACACAGCCTGGCGGGCAGCGCTCAGGCTTCATTTTGGCCCTGTGGTCCCCTTCGGCAGACGCCTGGTACAGGCTGCAGGGAGAGGGGCCCAGAGGGCAGGTACCTGGGGCCGTGGAATTGGCTTCTGAGGCTTCTTGGAGCCAAGCTTCTTCATGGCATTATAGTATTTCTTCTGTTCCTCTGTCATAAAGATGTCTTTTCCTCCAAAGTATAGTGGGATGGGATCCATAAGGTTGGGGGATCCCCCTTTCTCTGTCTCCAGGACCTCCCCCCTCAGGTAATGCCCATAAGGCAGCCCCCACCCCAGCAGGGGGACTGGGTGGACAGGGGAGGGGAACTGGCAAGGTCAGAGATGGGCGTTGGGGGAGGGGAGAGGAGGGGGGAGCAGCAGGAAGGGGACCTATGTATGCTGCCTCACAGCCTGTTTGGGGCCACTTTCCATCAATATCTCACTGGGTCCTCAGAATAACCCAGAAAGGTAGGCAGCATCACCTTTATTTTATAGATGGGAAAACTGCGGTTTGGGGCTGCCCAGAGGCATCTGAACTCAGACTTGCTGCCCCAGCTGTGTTGCCAGCGACGGCACGGTGGGTGCCGAGGCAGCGTTTGTGCACTCCGATGGGCTGCATGGGCTGGGGAGGGGAGGAGTGTGCCGGGCCTGGGGGGATCCAGGGAAGGCGGGGCTGGATACTCATCTTCTTCTTCTGCTGGTTGAAGTTGTCGATGATGACGCCAATGAAAAGGTTGAGGGTGAAGAAGGATCCGAAGATGATGAAGATGACGAAATAGAGGTACATGTAGAGGTTCACCTCGTAATCGGGCTGCTGCTCCAGCTGCAGGGGCCACAGGACAGGACAGGGTGTGCTGGGTGGGCTTGGGGACATGCACTGGCTCCTGCATGCTCCCTGTCTCCCTGTGGGCAGAGGGGCCTGGGGCCCAGGGGTGGACCTGTCCACCCTCAGAGTCTCAGGGGCTCCCGAGGGGTGGCATGGGGAGACGGGAGTAGGTGGGCAGAACACGTCACTGGGCCTCCCCCTTGGCTTGCTCACCAGCCACATCTCAGCGAACCCCACTCACCTCCCGGGAGTCCACGGCCGCATACATGATGTCCATCCAGCCTTTGAAGGTGGCCTGGGAGAGTGTGGTCAGTTATGAGGGGAGGGGCTGCTTGCTGTCTCTGTCATTCAGCCTGGTCCTCCCCAGAGGCTACCTGCCCATAGCCCCACAGGGCAGGCATCAAATAGGGGACAGAGAGGGCCCTGCGGCCCTGGACTCAGGGTGGGCAGCCCCCTGACAAGCAGTGGCAGTGGGTTCGGGCACAACAAAAGACAGGGGGCACCTCCATCCCAGGCCACCGCAGGGCCAGGGGGCCACACTCACCACCTGCAGGAGGGAGAGGTAGCCCAGACCCACGTTGTCATAGTTGACCTTGACGTTGAGCCAGCGGACCTGTCCCGTGTGCATCAGGCTCTCGCACTGGGACTTGTTATTGACCACGGAGATGTCAAACCTCTCGGAGGTGGTGGTGTTGATGCAGTAGTAGAACTTGCCAGCAAACAGGTTGACGCCCATGATGCTGAAGATGAGCCAGAAGATGAGGCAGACGAGCAGCACATTCATGATGGAGGGGATGGCGCCCAGGAGGGCATTCACCACCACCTAGGGGCCGGGGGCGGGGGGGAGTCACTGCTAGGTCTTCTCTCAGGCACGTGGAGGAAACCTGGTCTCCTCTGGGAGGCAGCTCCCCC
>PVIA01009722.1:0-58325 GCA_004024845.1 Tonatia bakeri | reverse complement strand
AGGTAAAGGCCAAGAGGAGCAATTGAAGAAAGCAAGTGGGGACACCACCTGGGAGGTGTGTAGTTCCTGACAGAGAGAAGTGAAGCAGGAGCTAGGGGGCTCCAGAGAGGTCCTTTAATGTTGGAAGATGCCTTTCAGGTGTAATATGAGGGGGCACCCAAAAAAACAGAATTCATTTATTTAAAAAATTGTGTATTTACATGCTCAGTGGATTGAGTGCCAACCTGCAAACCAAAGGGTCACAGGCTCAATTTGCAGTTAGGGCACATGCCTAGGTTATGGGCCAGGTCCCCAGTAGGGGGCATGTGAGAGGCAACCACACATTGATGTTTTCCTCTCTCCCTTCCCCTCTCTAAAAATAAATAACTAAAACCTTTTTAAAAATTGTGTATTTATTCTCTCACGTTTAAACTTCAGTCACCTTCAAAGTACTGTCCATTTGATGCAGCACACTTATCAAGCCTTTTTTCCACTGCTCAAAACAGTTTTGGGATTCATCGATTTTGATGCCTTTTAGTGCTTCTGCCATTTTTTGTTTCACCTCTTCCACACTGGCAAAACATTTCCCTTTGAGGATTGTTTTCATCTGAGGAAACAAAAAAAAAGTCACTGGGTGCCAGATCCAGTAAATAAGGAAGGTGGGGCATGAGGATCATGCTGTTTGGGTCAAAAACTGCTGAACGTTCAGCAAGGTGTGGGCAGGTGTGCTGATAATGTATCCATTATGAAATGGGCAAACCTGTTCAAAAAGTCTTCAAAAAAATATTCACTGAAGCCTAACACAGCTTCTCACAACAATGCCCTTTGTGCACTGATACAGACTGGTTCCTAGAACACTTACCTAGTGGGGGAAGCCTGTGATACAAGGAAAATAATTCCAGTTTTTTTGAGGGTTCCCTCTCATATTTTCAGAAGCTTAGACAGAGAACTACCACAGGACCAGCAATTTCACCCTGAGGTATACACCCAAGAGAATTAAAAACAGGTGCCCAAACAAAACCATGTACACAAATATTCACAGCAGTACCATGATTCACAGCAGCCAAAGGTCCATCAACTGCTTAACAATAAACAAAATGTGGTACATCCATATAGTGAAGCCTCCCTCGGCCATAAAAAGGACTGAAGCACTGATCTACAACATGGATGTTGTAGAAACAATCCGCTGACAGAAGCCACACTATAAAGGCATTCTTGGGTGACAATCTCTGGTTGGTCAGGCAGGATCTGTCTCCAGAAGCTGGATTCAGGGCCCAACCTAGATCTGACCTGGAGGGTTGAGGAATGCCTGCAGGGCGATCCAAGACGCCCTCGGTGACAATCTCTGGTCTGGTTGTCTGTCCTGCAGGAGATGGATTTTGTCCTTTGTGTGGGCATTTGCGTTTGCCTTGTCTTAGATGTAAGTGTGCCAGCTGGGTGGAGGCGTGGGCGGAGGGCAGCTTAAATTTGATAATCAAATAAAGCACTTGGGGTGCACTCATTCTTTGGAACTGGATAAAAAGAGCTCTGTTTATTTGACTTAAAGGAATTAAGCTCTTGTCCTGGCTGGTGTGGCTCAGTGAATTGAATGCCAGCCTACAGACCAAAGGGTCACCAGTTTGATTCCTGGTCAGGGCACATGCCTGAGTTGCGAGCCAGGTCCCTAGTTTGGGGTGAGAGGCAGATGGTTGATGTATCTGTCTCTCTCCCTCTTTCTCCCTCCCTTCCCCTCTCTCTAAAAAATAAATAAATGAAATCTTTAAAAAGAAAGAAATTAAGCTCTTACATAAATTAAGAAATGTAACTAATGAGTCAATGGTAGGAAACTGCTCCAAGCTGGGAGTGTGCATTTGGGAGGCACTATTTTCTCAGTGCAGCCTCTTGACTTCCTTGGGTTTCAGCCTTTACAGCCCACACATAAGCCTCTCCCCTGCACCCCTCCCCACCCTGCTTCCACCCAGGGAGGGCACTGTCTGGATCCACCGCGCCAGGGCAGAACTCACAATGGGAAATGGGAATGGTGCCCACTCAGTTCCCTGAACATCTTCACGGAGGAGCCTCATGGTTTCCAGGGGAGATGATCTGGAACCAGCAGGACGGAGCAGCAAAGGTTTGGCTGTGGGACTTCAGGGCCAGTCTATGGCTACTGGTATAAAGATATATGCTTGGGTTACATGGGAAGCATTACTAGTTTTATCTATGAGCGTTTGAATAAGACTCCCACTGCTTCTCTTCCTCTGAAGGACAAGGAAAAATGACATGCCCCATCTCTTCAAAGAGTCTCATTGGTATAAGGAGGTGGTCTATTAGCAGGTGTGATTCCATTAGTTTTAC
This sequence comes from Tonatia bakeri, assembly GCA_004024845.1. Lineage (NCBI taxonomy): Eukaryota > Metazoa > Chordata > Mammalia > Chiroptera > Phyllostomidae > Tonatia > Tonatia bakeri. The sequence goes on along the minus strand of PVIA01009722.1, from coordinate 56,012 downwards.
CAAAGGTGTGGTACAGAGGCCAGATATCCTAGGAGCATTGAAAACTAAATAAAACTAAGATCACTTGATTGGATTGGTGCCAGAAAAAGAGAGAAAAGTCTGCTAAGGGTTAAAAATGTAGTTTGAGGCAGCTTTACTGGCCTGGCAAAGTGAAGCAGGTAGAATCAGCCACTTGTACGTGTTCTGAGTAACAGAAGCCAAAAAGTTGGGCTTCCTAGCCACGTAGAGTGGGAGGAAGATGGAAATGATACAGGAAAATGAATTGCTTTTATTCTGATAGGAAAATCTGTCAAACATTTTAGAGTGGTCAGAGTGTCCTGTGTCTGCATGTACATGTGAACGTATGCAGTCAAGGAACCTGGTACCAGCAGTGACCAAAGAGTAGGACTGAGCAAGGCCCAAAATTCATTAATATTGGAACACCTATTTCTAGCTGCTCTGGTGGATCTTAAAAAAGTAATTTACTGGTTCCCTGTCCATTTATATGAAAAAGTATATATACAGGATGGTTTTGAGGTCACTAACTCTGGGCAGGAGCATCCCTTGTGTCAGAGCCCAGTCCAGTCCAAAAGACTCCTGAGACCAGTTTCCTGTCTGGTCAGCTGCCTGCTAGCTCCTTCTCTCCCCTCCAAAGCTGTGGGGAGGCTGGAGTTGGACAGCTGGAGGTGAGAGAGCTTACTCTCTGTACCCACAGGCAAGACAGGGTGCTTCTAAGCAGCATCTCTCCTTGGAAAGTGGCCCCCACTCAGCCTGGACACAGGCCCCTGTGGCTGTAGGAGTGCTGACTGGCAGTGTTGCGGGCTGACTAGGCACTGACCCCGCCAGGAAGCCCAGGGTAGGGCAGCCCCATGCTTTGTCCCAGCAGGGGCAGCCACGGGGGCTAGGAACAGAACATCGCTCTGCCAAGTGTGGACTGGGACAGAGACAGCTGCAGGGAGGCCACACCACCCAGAGCCGTCCTTTCAGCAGACTGGGTCTGCCCTGCAGCAGGTGAGCCAGGCAGCCTGGCCTGTCCTCTGCCTCCCACAGGCCCACGTGTTCAGGACCTGAGGTCAGCCTTGGGAGGCCTTCTCAGCCCGATGGCTGTAGGAGTCCAGACGCCAGAGGGGGAGAGGGGCCAGGACCTAGGACTGAAGTAGGGGGTGAGTGCTGTGCAGGCATCTGCAACTGGACCGAAGTGAGGCGGGGCAGTTCCTTTTGTGAGCAGTGCCCACCGCCCACATGGCTGACTATCCTTAATTTTCTGTCTCATGACAAACCTATGCCTGCACCTCTTTCCTGTCTTCACTCTCAGTCCTGAGCTCCTGTTGTTTCCAAACTGGGGACAAGGGGTGATGGAGCCACAGTCTGAGAGGTGGGAACTGTGGGCTGTACATACCTCAGGCGATCTGCTCTTCTCAAGTCTCGTCCCAGGGCCTGCTATGCGGTCGGTTTTGGGGACAAAGAAGTTGCCAGTGAGTGGTGCTCTCTCCCTGAATCCTGATTTTCAGAGGGCCGTTTGCCTCTGAGTTGCAGCTGTGTAGCCGGCTAACTGAGGACAGTGTCTAACAGGATGTCTGACCACAGAGGGCCCTGTGGTGTGGGCCGGGACAGGGTGGCCTCACATGTGTGGCCTTATTCTCCTCCCGCCTGTGTGTGATTGCATGTACACACACAGAGCTCATGTCCCCTGGGAGAGTCTGCTGCCCTCACAGGGGGCTTTTCTGTGGTGCACTGTCCCAGGGGAGCGGATGCAGAAGGCCGGGTCCAGCCTCCCTCCCCAGGCCCAGATGCCTTACCAGGTGCGGCTCTTTACTCCGCCACCTGGTAACAAGTGTCAGTGTGGCTGAGAAACCATGGGATGCCGACTGTATGTTGTGTAGCCCTGTCACATCTGGTATCCCTTCCCCCTCTGGGGTTACTGGGCTTCATCCACTGGCTCACCCTCTCCACAGGGTCACTTCCTGCCCAGATCCTACCTGTCCTAGCAGCTCAGTAGGTGACCCCTGAATAAAAACCATGGCTCGGTGTCCTGAATTTTACAGGAAGAGATTCAAATATGATAGCACCTCCCCTTCCCTCCCTTCCTGGCTCCTTTGTCCCCAGGGAGGCTGTCACCCTGGTCCATCTTGCTCACTTAAGCCCCACCAGAGTGTGAGTTCGTGGGTGGCAGGGCCTCCGTCTCCTTGGTTCTTCCCACTGCCGCCTCACCCCTTATGACGCATGTCTCCTGTTAGAGTAGAGCTCTCTTCAAGCCCTTCTGTCCTCAGGACCCCAGAACCTAGGGGGCCCCAATGCTTCCATAAGTCAGGCAGCCAAAGGCTTTCGCTGCTCCATGTCCAAACACACACTCCATCCGTGCTCAGCAGGAACCAGTTACAAAGGCATGGCCCTCATCCCTATTCCCTCAAGAATGTGGAGTGAAAAATCTCAGGGAGGAATTGTTAGACAGGGCAAGGACCTCAAAGTCTGGGCCATTCTTACTAAATGCTATTCTGGCCTACTGTTAAATGTACTTTACAGACCAGCTGTAATAGGATATGCTTGACAGAAACCCAACCCAATAAAAAAGTGTAGGGAACTAAGATAAATGTGTAATTGACCAAATAGTGTTTAGAAGCACTTTACGGACACAGAGCTTTGGATATAAATCCCCTGTCTCCTTTACTTGGGGCAAGTAAATAAAACTACCTTGCATCAACCACCTCTTGTTTTTGAATAGAGCACCTAAGTGGTGAGTCCCTTGAATTCGGTAACACTTTCCCACATACCCTCCATGCCACACATGCACAGCACCCCCATTATCAACATCACTCATCAGAGAGTTTCATTTGTTACCATCTATGAACCCACACTAACACATTATAAGTGTCCAAAGTTCGTAATTTACCTAGGGTTCACTCTTGGTGGTGTATTTTCTATGGGTTCGGAAAAATGTGGAATGACTTATAACCACCATGATAGTGTCACACAGAGCAGCTTCACAGCTCTAAAAAAATCCTCTGTGCTCTGCCTATTCATCTTCCCTTCTCCGCCCTGGGCCATCACTGATCTTTGCTGTCTCCACAGTTTTTCCTTTCCCAGAGTGGCATGTGGTTGGAATCAGACAGTATGCAGCCATTTCACCTTGGCTTCTTTCACTTGGTGACATGCACTGAAGGTTCTGTCATGTCTTTTCATGGCTTGATAGTTCATTTGTTTTTAGTGCTGAGTAATATTCCATTGTCTGGATGTGCCACAGTCCCCTTATCCATTCACCTACTGAGGGACACCTTGGTTGCCTCCAAGTTTTGGGAACTATGAATAAAACTGCTATACATACCCATGTGCAGGTTTTTGTGTGAACATAAGTTTTCAACTTCCTTGGGTAAATACCAAGGAGTTAGATACCAGATGGTAAGGTGTCCTCCAGAGCGGCTATGCCAATTTGCATTCCCACGAACAATTTAAGTTCCTATTGTTTCACATTCTTACCTGCATTTGGTGATATCAGAGTCCTGGATTTTGGCCATTCGAATAGATACTGGTATCCCATTTTGATTTGCATTTATTTCCCTGACAACATTTGACGTGAAACATCTTTTCAGATGTTTACTTGCCATCCATGTATCTCCTTTGCTGAGATATCTGTTCAGAACTTTGTCCCATTTTTTATAATCAGGTTGTTTGTTCTTATTTTTAAGCTTTAAGTTTCCTTGTATTTTGGATAACAGCCCTTTATCAGATGTGTTTTTTTTTCTCAAATATTATCCCTGTGGCTTCTCGTTCACTTGACACCTTTTGCACAGCAGAAATTTTAATTTTAAAGAAGTCCAGCTTATCAGTTATTTATTTCATGGACTGTGCCTTTGGTATTCTATCTAAAAAGTAATCACCATATCCAAGGTCATCTAGATTTTCTCCTTCATACTCTAGGAGTTTTAGTTTTGAATATTACATTTAAGTCTGCATTCCATTTGAGGTAATTCTTCTGAAGGGTAAGAACTGTATCTAGATTCATTTTTTTTGCATGTGGATATACAGTTGTTTCAGCATCCTTTGTTGGAAAGACTGTCTTTGCTTCATTGTATTGCCTGTGATTCTTTGTCAAAGATCCATTGAATGCATGTGGTTCTGTTTTTGGGCTCTCTATCTGTCCACTGATCTATTTGTCCATTCTTTCACCAAAGTCACATCATCCTGATTCCTGTAGCTTTACAGTAAGTCTTAAAGTTGCATACTATCAGTGTTCCAACTTTGTTCATCCCCTTCAATACTGTGGTGGCTGTTCTAGGTCTTTTGCCTCTCCATTGTCTTTTAAATCCATTTAGAATCTGTCAATATCTACGATATAACTCACTGGGATTTTGGTTGGGATTGAATTGAATCTATAAATCAAGTTGGGAAGAACTGACATCTTGACAATATTATCTTCCTATCCATGAACATAAAATACCTTTCCATCTATTTGGTCCTTCTTTGATTTCCTTCATCAGATTTTTGTAGCTGTCCTCATGTAGATCTTGTACATATTTTGCTAGACTCATGCCTAAGTATTTCATTTTGGAGGAGCTAATGTAAATGATATTTTTAATCTCAAATTCCATTTGTGCATTGCTGATATATAGGAAAGCAATCAACCAGCTTTTTTATATTAACCTTGTATCCTGCAACCTTGCTCATAATTGCTTATTTGTTTCAGGAGGGTTTTTTTTCCTTTTTGTCAATTCTTTCAGATTTTGTACATAGACAATCATGTCATCTGTAAACAAAGACAAATAACCACTGGCTGGACACTCATTCTGGGAAGCATCAGTGCCACAGCAGCCTCCCGTGGGACCAGAAGCTAGAGCCTACCTCCTTGGGAAACTTCTGTGCTCTGCCACACACCACCCCACCCCATCCCCACCCCACACCCCTGCTCTCGGCAAAGACTTCTACTCAGGCCACACAGTTCATTTACTTTGGATCCAGAGTTAGGTGAATAAGTACATGAGTAAATAAGTGAGCAACAGCTCCATTCTCTCCCCAAGCAGCAAACCTGCCTTCATCACACCTTGGGGCATCTCACAATATTTATGGACATGTTCATGGACAGCCTGATGCACCTACCTTCACATTTACAGAAGCACCACACTCAGCCAAGGGAGGGTGGGGGCTCTCAGTACATGGGGCCAATGGAGAGATGTGAGCCCCATCTCTGTCTAAGAAGTGGATAAAGGGGGCAGGGTCCCCACCCTGAGAGTTTTAGCAAGACCTTGGCTGAAACCTTTCCCCTGAATGAGCCTCCCAGCACACAGTAGACACTCAAGCAAAGACCTGCCTTTCTATCCTAGTCCTGTGGAAATGAGAATAAGGAATATTAGACCAGACCCATGTTCCAGCACAGGGGATGAAGGGCTGCAGGTTACTCAGTGTGGGCATCATCTCTGCCAGTCCCTCCCTCCCCATCAGGGACCTCAGTGTCTCCACATAGAAAATCACAGGACTCAGAGAGCCCTCTGTCATCTAGAATTCTGAAGTGGTTCTCACACCTGGCACATACAATCATGGTTTAAACTATGATTAAAGCCCCCACAGTTTAAAGCCCCACTTCTCAGAGTAGGGAGGTGAGGTTCAGAGAGGTGAAGCTGCCTGCCACTAGTCACACAGCAAGGAGAGAAGGGCATGCCCATTAAAATCCAGACTACCTTGGCTCATGGTCAGCTCTGCAACTCCAAGCCTGAGATGTTTCACAAACAAGACGTCTCCAGGTCCTCAGCACAGGGCATCCCCGCCTCCCCTCAGAGGAAAGCCCAGCAGAGCCCATAGCATTCTTAAAGGATTTCGTGCTATTGGAGAAAAACTAAGGCCCATTTGCAAGGCTTCTGGTCTGGGTTCAAATGCGGTTTGGTCACCCAAAGTGGCCTCCTTCAGTGGCCTCCTCTCTCCAGTCCTGCTCCCCACCCAGCCAGGATGTTTTCAGAATTAAATGAGATGTTTGAGAAAGCACTGAGCACAGCACCTGGCACCAGAAGGCACTGGGTAAGCAGTCATTATTCATTATTATTTCTGAGTACCAATTCTCAGCACAACATCATGCCACTTCCTGAGAAATGAAGGCACTTGGTGACACCACAGGCTGCTGAATTAATCACCAGGGCACACATTTTGCTAACCCCCCAAAATATCCTGACAGCGTCCAGGAGCCAAGGGAGGGGACTGAGGAGACCCAGGCTCCCCAGGCTACATGGAATCAGGCCAGGGCATGACAGCAATTCATCAGTACATCAGCCATCTCCAGAGGGACACTGTCTGGCAGCCCAAGAAGGGGGCTGGGGCAGTGCTGGCTGACAGAGGTGAAATGCTGCCCTACCCCTCCAGCAACAGTGAGCTTTTAGAGAAACCCAGATGCTTGAGGAGCCTCTCTTGAGCTCCAGGCTTGGACTAGGCTCCTGTGTGGCCTCTCTGAGCCTTGGTTTTGGCATCTATAAAATGGGACAGTTACTTCCTGTCCCTGGGGTCACCATGAAGATCCACTAGGATGAGAAAGGGCCCCACATTGGGCAGGAGCATCCCACCCAACTCCCAGACCTCAACCTGGGGGAAGGTGGCTGGGGAAATAACCTTCTCACAGGAGTTGGCAGCTGCCAGACAAGGGACTACAGGAAGGTGTTTTCAGATGAAAGGATGCTCCGCCTGGCCCTTAAACAAGAAAAATGCAGGGAAAATGACTGATGTGGAGGCCCCACTCTTCATGGCCAGGACTGGCAGGGTCTGGGTGACAGAAAGTGCTGGTGGCCATGGGGGTAGGGGGTCCAGGATGGGGGAAACCAGGCACGCTTCACTCAGCCAAGGGACGGGGGAACTAGAATGACACCATAGAGGTCACAGTAGTGACCGCTCTCAAAAAACACAAGAGGCGCAGGCCATCCAACCCAGTAGGGCCATTTCCAGAACTTTCTACCCAGAGAGTCCAGGCATAAGGACATAAATCCCTGGATCTTTGTAGCAGAGTTATGTGCAGTAACAGCTAAGGGCTGGACAGAAACCTAGAAGTGCATCCAAATAAGGCAAGTGAACTAAATGGAAATTCAGCCTCACGCAGGAAATACCAGTTAGATTTTAAAACCACTTTGCCAATCGATGCACTAACAAAAGGTGTCATCTACCACACCCTCCCTGTCCTAGAGCTTCACCGTGTTACCTCTGATTGCTCCCATCAGCCTCACGGGGGTGAAGGCCATTGATGCCTCCATTTTGCAGAAGAGCAAGCTGAGACACAGAACAGTTGCATAATCTGCCCAAGTACACACAGCTGGTAAATAGCAGATATCAAGCACATAACCCCAACACTATATGTCTCCAAGATCGGTTGTTAAAATACAAGATTCTTTTAAAACAAGACAAAGTCAGGATACAGGGCACATTATTTAGGTTCATCACGTGTAATGGGTTGAATAATGGCCTCTCGAAAAAGACATGTTCACCCAGTACCTGTGAACAGGACTTTATTTAGGTAAAGCGTCTTTGCAGATATACGTTAAGTTAAAGATCTAGAAATGAGATTATCCTGGATAAGGATAGGCCTTAAATCCAATGACAAGTGTCCTTATAAAACAAAAGAAGACACAGGGAGAAGAAGGCTCGGTGAAGACAGAGGCAGCAATTAAAAATTAAGCCAAAGGACATGCAGGACTGCCAAGAGCCACAGGGGCCAGGAGAAAGACATGTGACCCTTCTCCCTCAGAGTCTTCCAAAGGTGGGACCCCTGCCGACAGCTTGACTTCGGACTTCTGGGCTCCAGAACTGGGAGATAAAACTGCGTTGTTTTAAGCCACCCAGCTTGTGGTGATTTGTTATGGCAGCTACAGAAAACTAATACAGGGTCCGATTTTGCTCCCCACTGTCCTTGCCCCTGTTTTCTTTTCTGGACCTTAGTGGCTGTCCCCCTGGAATGCTGCCCTAGTGCTCCTTCTACACCCCAGACACAATGTCAAAGGTATAGATTCACTCAACCAATTTTCCCTGGGGTTCCCATTTCACAGGTGAGGAGACAGACCACAGGCTCATCGGGTCAGTTTCTCAGGGAGCTACTCCCCAGCCACTCGCTCCCTGTCTGCCTGTCCTTGATCTGGGACAGAGTGAGTGGAGAGCCCCTTGGGACCACCCAGCTGGGGCTGAGGCTGCCAAGAGAGTAGTCGAGTCAGGACGGGGCCCAGACTCTGGCCCTAGAGCTTCAGGGCCAGGGTATCTGCTATAGGATCAGGGCCAGGCCCTACGGACACCTCTGAGGCCAGCAAAGAAAAGGAAGAGGACAACCAGGGTCTATTCCATTATGCAGCCCCCAAGGAGAGCTGGGCTGCCCCAGAGACTTCTAGGCCACCCCTTCCAGTGGTCTGAAGGCTCCCAAGGCCTGGAGAAGGGGTATTTGGCTGCCTTATCCTGGCAGGTGTTGCCGACAGCTTGAGGCCCAGCAGGCCACAGTGATGGACAGCTGAGCCTCCGGCCCACAAGGCAAAGGGAGGGAGACCAGGGAGAGAGGAAGCATGAGGCCTTCCCCTGCCTTGCCCAAAGAGCCAATGCTGTGAGGGGATGAGAACACAGGTGCCCAGACTTCACATATGGGGAAACTGAGGCTCAGGAAAGAAGAGCACCAGGGGTGATTGACACCTTTCATGGACTCAGTCTCTTAGGCCCTTTCCAACAGGGGCCCTTGGTACAGCAAGGTGGGGACTGTCCTTCAGATTGAGTTCAAACCACCTTACAGGAATGACAGGGTGGTAGGCACCTAAGATGGTGAAGCTCGGAGATGAATCAGGGGTGACCAATTCCCCCGAACAGAAGTCTTCTCCCCGTATGAGAATGGTAAAAGAGCACGTCATGGAGGCAAGTACCTTCACTGCTGTGTTCAAGCAGAGTGGTGGCCTCTTACTTGTCTATAGGGCACCAAGTATGGACCGGGTTGGCCCAGGGGTCCCCGAGGCCCAGAGAGGGTGGGACCTGCCCCAGGGTCAGGGGACTTGGCAGCAAGGGGGTGATTTCCCTACAAGGGGCTGGGCCAGGGACTGTGCTACAGGGGAAACGGAAGAGTGTGGATTCCCAGGCTCTATCCCAGACCTTCCAAACCTGAATTTCTGGGGATGGAGCCAAGAGGTCTGGATTTTCCAAATGCTCCCAGAGTGTCTGAGGAAGGTGGCAATGATTTAGCACCTCTCCTGGGGCTAAGATGAGCCAATTCTGCAATTTCCAGTCTCTGGTTCAAATAGACTACAACTTCACGCATCAAAGAATCCATGACCCATGCATTTTGATGGTTCTGTGCATTCAAACACTCCACAGCTAACAGTCTATGATCTGGAGGCTTTTGATGCAGCCCTCAACCCAATGAAAAGAGAGGATGAAATCCCTGGGTCCAGGGTGCTGGGCTCCAGCAAGAGCAGCAAGTATGGAATGATCCTATGGGGAAATAAGAAAGAAAAAAAGGGAGGAAAAGAAGCTGTAGATGTTGGCATGTTTATATAACTACATTCGCACGTTTGCATAAGTACCCAGACAGTCCAGAAGGTTCTCTAATGATGAGCGTCTCAAGAACATAAAGATTTGGGTGGGGCTGGAGACAGTTCGAAAAGGAGAAATTCACTTTCTACCCTTGTAACTGTTTACTACTTCACTGTGAGCATGTGACATTTGTAATTAAAAATTTTAATAATTAACAAAAGAATATGACAAAGTCTGCGTACTTCTTTATGTATCTGTTTACTTGTTTCTTTTCACCTCTCCACCTTCCCAGACATCAGCCCCAGCCCTAGCATGGGGCACAGCACACTTGGTACAGAGCTACTTGTTGAAAGCAAAATGACAAATAAGGACTTTCTGAGAAGGAAAGAGGGGGGCAACAAGATAACAGAGGCTGAGGGTTGATCTCTGAGATGGTGTTTAAGTGGGGGTTCCCAGTCCTGTGCACACCCTACTTCCACAAAGCCCACTTTTAGGCTCCCCACCTGCTGCAAGATCCCAGCACCCTCAGGAACCCCAGGAGTTCACCTGTCTCTGCCCTCCCTGTGACGCAGGCCCCACACACTTTGTGCCGTGCTAGGTTCTGGCCCTATGAAGAGACAGGATAGCCTTCCTCAGCCCTTCCCAGTCCTCCTTGGGTCCCCACAGGCCTTAATGGAAGTCTGGTCTGGACTTGGCCTGAAACCAAGAGCCCAGAGGCACAGAATCAGAAGCCAGGAGCCCCTGGGTAGGTAGCATGGCTGCTACTACCCAGAACACCAGCTGCCAGTGGTGATTAATTTGTGCTTTAAGTGCTGGAGAATTGCAGGGCTGCAGCCACCAGCTCAGGGGACTCAGGCGACTCAGGCTACAGCTGGAAGGAGAGGGAGGTGGGTAGGGGATGGGGGACACACAGCCTCTCCCTGACCTCTTTTGTCCTTGGCCTTTTAGCCTCTCCATTACACACACACACAGTGCACATGCCAGCGTGCATGCACACATGGACACACACACACACACACACACACAGCTCAGCACCTCCCCATGTCCACACGCTCCCTCCTCCCAGCCCCAGCTCCCTAAGCAAGTCTCCACATAGCTGCCAGAAGGCTTCATGGGGCAGAGGGTCTCATCTACTGTCCCACCCCTTTCTTCTAGAGTTGCACCACCTCTGGCTGTGGTTGTCCCCATCTGGGCCTTAGGCTGCCCACTCCCACAATGAGGATGTCACATCGCACTCCACCCCCAGGACACCCCTTCACAGGGTAACAACAGATCAGAAGCTGGTGACAGCCACAGGCAAGCTGGACACAACTCTGGTCCTCCTGAGGTCCCAGTCCTTTGTCTGCCCCAGAGGTGAGCCTCAAGAGACAGTGGCCTGCCCGAGTCAGATCCACCAGAGAGGCCACAGCCAGCATCTGGTGGAGCCCAGCAGCTCCAGCAGGGTCCCAGCCCCTTGGAACCTGTCTGCTCAAGTATGCCTTGCCTTGCCCCAGGCAGTGGGAGACCAAGACAGAGCCTAGCGGGAAGCATGTGAGTCTTTTTAAAGTGGAAGCTGCTCAAGTTGAAAATAGCAAATCTTAAAAAATAAAAAACAAGAATTTTAAACCTGGATGTCGTATTCAAAAAAGAGACTGCGCAGGGGAAGTAAAAGATACTGACACAAAATACAAATGGCCAATAGACACCTGAAAAAGCTTAATTGGGCAAGAAATGGAGACACCAACCCGTGGGCGAGCCCAGCCCTGCAGCTGGCCCACACACACTTTCCTGGAGGAAGGGTTAGCCATTCATGGGTGGGAAGCAGGGACCAATGACAGCTGAGTAGTGGATCTCCCTGTCCCTCAGTTTCCTCAGATCTGCAATGAGAGCAGCTTCTATCTCTCACAGGGGTGCAGTGGGGACATCCTAAGCTAGAAACAGGCCAAGTGCCAGGGACATAGTAGGCTCAGAGCTTGAAACAGGTAAGATCACAGATATAGCTCAATGCAGAGTGAGGGCCTGAAATAAATGCCACCTCATGCCCTCTGACACTGATGGATGGCAGGCCAAAGGCTCAGAGCTCTGCCCCCAACAAGCTCCATCATTCTGGGACAGTGATGTCACCTCTCTGATGCTCAGTTTTCTCATCTGCAGAATGGAACAATAATTCTGGCTCCCACAGCTCCTGAGCACTCACTCCATGTCAGGCATCACACATGAACAAGCCAGCCCCTTATTCCCTAAACATTCACTGAGCCCCTACATACAGTGGGCACTGCTGTAGCACTAGGCATCAGCTGGGAGTGAATCGGACCCAAAACCCTGCACTCAAGGTGCCTGCATTTTAGGGGGACAGGCAGTAAACAAGATAAGCAAATAAAACATCGTGTGGCAGATGGCATTAAGTTCTACACAGGAAAAATGCAGGAGGGGGAGGTAGAAGAGGGTAAAGGGGGGATAAATAGTTTTGGAAAGGGACTTGACTCAGAGTGGTGAACACACAATACAATATACAGATGATGTATTGTGGAACTATATACCTGAAACTTATATAATTTTATTAACCAATGTCATCCCAATAAATTCAATTAAAAATAATTTAAAAGAAAAATGCGGGAGAAGGAGTGCAGGGAAAGGGAGTCCATGATATTATTTAGGAAAGCCAGGAGCAGCCTCACGGAGGACACGGCATCCGGGCAAGATCTGAAAGCGGTGAATCAGGGAGGTATGTGGAGATTTTGGGAAGAGTGTTCCAGGCAAAGGGAGCAGCAAGTGCAAAGGCTCTGGAGCAGCAGCAGGCCTGGTGTCTTGGAGGCACAGCAAGGAGGGAGGCAAGTTGCCTGAGTGAAAGAAAAGAGTGGTGGAAATGAAGCCAGCAATGACGACCAGACTGTGCCAGACCTTGGGGACCATGGTGAGGAGTGTGGCTTCTGTTCTGCAGGAGAGGGGAACCATGAGAGGGTCCTGAGCCCAGGGCTCTGCTGAGACTAAAGCACCCAGAGTGTATCAAATGCACATTTAGAGCTCAAGCAGCTGCAGCTTGGAGTGGCCCTGACAAAAGCCTCTACTCTGAAGGTTTTAATTTTTGCTCCCTGGCCTTCTCCAAGCCTGTATCCTTGAGCCCATTGGGCAGAGGTGGTCCCCCACAGGAGCCAGGAAGCCAATCCCACTGACTTTGCAGCACTGATAACAGGCAGCATAGACCTGCTCCCTGGGGCCACTGAGAAAGGGGTTTCCACTCCTACCTGGTCATGTAACAGAGATGTGTCCCATGCACCAGGACAGAAGGCCAATTAGGAAATCAGACCTGGGGTCTTTGAGGTCCCCACTGCCCTTGAGGCTTCCATTTCAGCAACCAGGCAGAAAGACCTGAGGTCTGGAACATCTGTCAGTGTTGTAGGGAGGGAGCGGATAGCAGGGCACCAAGGATGCAGCAGGAACAGGAGGCCTGCATCTCAGGCCCTCTTTTGCTACAACAGATCACCCACCCTTTCTGGGCCCCAAGTGTCCAAGGGGAGGCTGCACTGGAATGATGAATTCCCAAGGCTCTGGCATCACAAACGCTGACATCCCCTCCTTCACAGAGCTCCCTTTCCATATGCCTGCTTCTGCTGAGACCTCTTGCTCAGAGGCACACACGGAGGCTCACATTCCTACTCTCTCATCCTGGGTGCCTTCAGCAGCCTCCCCAGCTGGGGCTTTAGTCCCACTTTGCAGACAACAAATTGAGACCCAAGAGGAGAAGTAACTCAGCCACAGTCACACCACAGGTCTCGCAAGCCCTCACTGACTGCCCTGAAGTCTCCTTCCAAACACTGAGATCCTCGAGGGCAGGGCCAGGCCTCCACTTACTTAACACTGGTTCATTAAGCACCTTCTGTATGTTAGACACTGCACTGGAGCCAGGGTCTCCACCCCCTGAGCCACCCACCAGCCACAACCCATGCCACACGACAGGGCCCACTGAGGTCTCTGTGGCCAGAGAAAGCAGCCCAGACACTGACCCACCAAACACTTTGTGAGCACCAACTGCAGGCCAGGCCTTCCCTAGGTCCCAGGGATATGCAACCTGGGAGCTGAGATGGCAAGCAGACCCCCAGGCCTATGTGGGACCAGCCCCACAGGAAGGGGTGGGAAGAGGAGATGTCATGCCATCATGGCAGCCCCATGGGCAGCCTGGCACACAGATGTACCTGGCAGGGTGTCTATGGAACGAGAAAATTCACAGCTCTGTCCCTGGGAGAGTGCTTGGACCCTGGGACTGAGGGGCATGGGTTCCAGTCCTTCCCAGTGCCTCAAACCTCCTGTCTGTATAATGAAGCTGATGCCACCCTCCATACTAGCAGATCATTAGGAAATTAAATCAGCTGACAGAGGGCTGATCCCTCAGCCAGTGACCAGCCAAGGTACCAGTCTTGATTGCATCCCCAGCTCCCCTAGAAAACTTGCTGCCTTGGCCCAAGACTACCCTACCCTACCCCAAGACTCCTCTGAAATCTTTAAGCTCCCTGCCTGGCCCATCACCCAGTATCTAGCCAGCTTTCTTTCATCCTCAGTCTTAGCTGTCTCTCCATAATGCTGCCAATTCCCCAGTGCAGCAGTCCCATGGGACTGAGCCCACATCCACTACAGCCTCCCAGGGACTGACCCAGCCCCACTCCTCCTGCTGCCCACAAACTGCCTCCCTCCCAGACCCTCCTCTGTGCCAGCTCATGGCAGGGCTTCAGGAGCGGCCCAAGTGGAGAGGCAGGTGTGCCCATGTGTCACAGCAAAGCCCTGTCAGGGACACAGCAGCAGATGTCAGCTACACCTCTCAGAGGCTTGGCCCAGCCCAGTGCTGGGCCTGGGAGCAGCAGGTCTGAGGGCAGACATCAGGTGGCCTGAGAGGAGGCACCACAGCCTTCAGTTTGGGACTGGGCAAGGGCCACAGAGGTTGCCAGGAGTGACGATGCAGTTGCTTTCACCTGAGGCATATGCCAAGGCCTCTGGGTGCCACAGTTAGTACTGCCAACTATGGCCCAGGACACCGGAGGCCTGGCCAGGCCAGAGGAAACTGCCCACAGGCAGACCGGGTTCCAGTGCTGCAGGGTGCTGCTGTCCCTGTTACTGTCATAACTATTGTCATTGCTGTCATTATTTCATTGACACAGAACCCGTTGTAGTGCCTTGTCCTGCTTTGGGCAGATTTGAGGGACAGGCACAATGACCCTGGGACAGGAGGCCTGGCACCAGAGAGGTAGGTGGAGGCTTCTGCTCAAACCCCTGGCTTACTATGTGGCACTCAGCAAGGCCCTGCCCCTCTCTGGGCACCTGTTCCTCCCAGCACAGCACAGCTCCCTGAATATCTCTCCACCAGGCACTCATCTGGAAGGGTACCCTCCTGAGCAGCCTGGAAGCACTATGGGAATCCAACATGGCAGTTGGGCATGGGGTGGGGTCCAGGGACAGGCTGACAAACTCAGGCTCTGTCCCCTTCCCAAGACAAGAGTCATTCCCTTCAGGCTGGGGAAGAGGCTCTGCTGTGCCCTCACCTGGAAAGGAGGAAAAGGAGGTGGTTGGGGACTTAGGGTCTGTGTCTCTGCCAGGTCTATGTTAACACCCAGCATGAAAGGTGCCCACTGTGCATACTCAGCAGTGCACCAGTGGAAAAGTTTCCATTATCCAGCACAATGGAAACCCCTTTCTTGTCCCTAGGTGTGCTTAAGTGAGCCCTTACCCTTCTGCACCATGCTCTCTCCCAGGGGTCTTGGCCCTAGCTGATGGGAGCCTTTCCAAGGTACCTCTCTTGGAGCTGCCAACCTCTGATCCCCTGGTTGAAAGGAAGGGATCACCAGAAAGCTGTGGGAAGACTATGCAGAGGAGTCTCTTAGGACCCAGGAAGGGGGCTGAGGGCAGGGTTTATTCTATCATAAGCCTCCCATGACAGTACCCAGGGCTGGGATCTCCTACCTGACCCTCTGTGGCCATATGGCAGCAGTCTAGAGTCTGGAGCAACCTAGCACAAGAAGAAGCTGGAGTTGGGGCAGGGCAGCAGTGGGATGGGGGTAGGCCAGAAGGCTAGTGTCTCCTAGGCTCACACCTTCAAGGAAGAGGCTGTTGATTTCAGCCACCCAAGGGTGCCTCTGTGCTTCAGAGAGACAGAGTCTGTAAACCAGGGTTTCAGGATGTGGATCTGGATGGAAGGGATTCCCCAGCACTTTACTCCAGGGCTCCAGCACAGGGAGTAAATAAGAAAGTAGAAATAGTCACAGACAGCACTCCAGGATGGTCATGTCCCCTAGAAAATGGGGAGCAGGTACCCCCAGGTCCCAGCAAGTCCAGGCTGTGGAGAGGCAGAAGAACCTCCTAGAACTGAAGTCCACAGAAACATTTTCCTGTGACCTTCCATTCTGAGCACAGGTTTTAAAGTATTCCCATGAAGTGTGCACATTCCATGTGAACAAGCAGCAGACACCCCCTTGGGCCTCAGCTGCGTTCTGAAGTCTCCCCAGGAGCTCCCCACCCCAGTTGCCTTCCAGGTGAGGCCCCCCACCCCCGCCCCACCCGCTTGCCCCTGTCCCCCCAGACATCCAAAGCCAATAGGCACATCTCGCAGGGAACCCTGCCCTGACGCCTCAGGGGTTACTCAACTGTGGGACCATACCCTCCACGGTCAAGGCCCATTTCTAAAAGCAAAAAGCTTGGGTCGGAGTCATCTGCTCACTCACTGGCGGAGAACACCATTTTTACTCCATTAGAGCACAGAAAGCGAAAAAAAGAAGCGGACTCCAGGGACCCTCGGATCTTGGCCTGAGGCATTTTTCGAACTACTCCTGGACATCGCCCCCTCCCCCCCGCCCCACCCTGATTCCCCAGGTCTCCGGGAAGGTCATACATAGCGCTGATGCTGCGCACGAAAGTGCCTCCCGAACCCCCTTGAGCAAGTCGGCCAAAGGGAACCGAGAGCGCCTCAAAGTTTCCCGAAGCACCCCCAGAACGAAGGTTAGCAAGGAGAAAAGTTCCTGGTGGCGTAGTAGCCGAAGGCATGGCAGGGAAAGACAAGCTTGCAGTCAGCATTTCCTCCAAAGGCTCACCAATGGAGAGGGGAAGAGAAAAAAAACAAACAGAAAACCAGAAGAGGAAAAACCCTCCCAACCTCACTTTCCCAGTTGTTGCACTACCTCGTGCTCACTCTGAGCCCAGAGCAGGCCTGCGAGGAGAGGAAACCGGCCCGGAGAGAACCAGGTGACCCTGCACTTACCTCGGTCAGTGCCCGGGGCGCGGCGCACTCCGCGTCCTCCGAGCTCTGAGCTGCCGTTCCTGGCCCCGGCCGCCGCCGCCGCCGCACAGGCTGCATCGCCGCCTTAGGGCAGCACCCAGGGGCGCTCCATGTGGAGGGGCGCATCAGTTCCAACCGCCAATAGCTTCGGTCTAGCCATGAGTTGGGGTCACGCCCCTGGACAATGCCCCCGGGCACCCGGAGCTGGCTCCGGGCTGCGCGCTGTAGTCCTTTGCTACGTTGGGCTGTGAGCGCGGGCGACGCACCCCCTCCCCCGCTGACTGTTATCTGATCTCAGGCAGGCCGGGCGCGCTCCCCACACTCCTGCGCCCTGCACCTCCCGGCGGGCTACAGCGGCACCAGCCCCTCGACCCTCACTACAGTTCCCAGGGAGGCTGTGGCTGCGGCGAGGCTAATGGAAGGCGGCAAGAGAGGGATGGAGAGCGAAGAAGCGGCGGGAGGCTGAGGCTCTGCGCCCACCCAGCTCCGTGCCCTGCCGCTACCAGAATCCAGCTCTGCAACTCCTCTAACTCTCAAACAAGAGCTCGCCCGCCACGTGCCGAATCCCCGCTGCCCCCACCCACCCGGGTCCTGGCCTAGCTAAGCGCCTCTCCAGCTCCGAAATGCGCCCCCACACACACCACCAACCACTTGCCCACTGGGGCGCGCGCGCGCGCGCGCGCGCGGGCACTGGCACGCGCGCACACACAGAGTCATGTCCTCCAGGGACACAAGCACAAGCAGGTGCATAAAGAGTGTGCACACACAGGCAAGGGGATCTGGCACATGCACGTGCAACACTGACGGTAGACAAGTTCATCTACACATATAAAATTCATGCCCTGACACACATGATGGTTGTAAGTGCACTGTGGCATACACTCATGTGTGCACATTCAGGTTAGTTCTGCACGTGTGCACATGTGCACCCAGATCCTGGCTTGTACATTCCTATAGAATCCTTTCCCCTTGCACACCAGGCATGCACACTTATACACACTTCATCTCCCCCTCTTTCGTAGCATCTCTCCCCTCCCATCTTGAACTCCGTTTGGCTTCTCTCCCATCCTCTCCAGGCTCCTCCCCCGGCCTCTCTTTCTGCAGACCTGACTGACCCCCATGTTACCCCTTCTCTCCACAGCCCTGTCTCTGGAGGCTCAGGCTTTTCCCCAGCCTGTCCCCAGGAGTCCTGCCCTTCCAGCCTCCTGGGGCCTATTGTCTGGGCCTTAGATCTCTCAGCCTCTTTCATCCTGGCAGACAGACCTAACCAGCTGGGCCTTGGCCTAAGAAGACCCCACTTCATCACTAGTCAGACCCCTAGCTCAGTCTTGGAGCCACAGAACTGGGTCAAGGATGCTGGTCTGTGCCCAGAGCACAAGTCTGAAATGACTCCCAGGCCTCCTCAGCCTCCAGCTTCCCCTTTAATGTGAAATATAATTATGTGTCTGCACAGCAGGGAGACTGGCTGCAGGATTCTAGCCGAAGAGGATGGCTCTCTGGCCAACGCCCAGATTGCTGGCCGCTCAGACAGTGAAGTCTGCAGGCCCTCCCTGCCCCAGGCTCCAGCCTAGGATCCTGCCCAGGCTCCTGGCCTTGGGAAGGCGGAAAGTGTCACCTGGTCTAGGCCACCCAGAGAGTTCACCAACCTCATGCTGTCTGGTATTTAAATCCCACCACCTCCACTGGCCAGCTGTGGAAGCAGATCACTTCAGCTCTCTCGGCTCCACTCTCAGCATCAAGTGGAGGCAGTGAGGTTTCCTAGTGTCTGGAGCTGCAGTGAGGATTTATGATGCAGTCTACCTGGAGCACCTAGCACAGCTCTGACTGGGAACAGGGCACTCGACACACGCGAAGCTCTGTGCTCAGGACCTTGCTAGGGTTATTGTATTGGCTCTGTGACCCTCTGGAGTCACTGGCCTTATTTTACAGGTAAAGGAGCTGAGGCACAGAGAGAGATGGTCACTTGACTGTCACAGAACTGTTGAAGGGGAAGCCTGGCCTCAAAGCCAGGTCTGATCCCAGGACCAGAGCCCTGCCCTTTGCCAGGAATGAGAGAGGGACATCCCAGGAGATTCCAGCCAAGCACCCCCACAATGCCTGTGACTGGCGCACAGTGTCCTGGTTATTTCTTCCTCTTCCTTGGAGACCAACCTCTCAGGGGACCAAAAGCTCTCAGGAAACTTTTCTTCCTTCTCCATCAAAGTGACCGAGGAAGGGAGTGACTCAGATGCTCACCTTTTCCTCCCTTTTTCCCCAGAGGTGGCAGCAGATTCCCCTCTGCTAGGAGACTGGGTCTCGGCTGGGGAAAGGACAGAAACATCCGGAATACCTCTGTGTCTAGGATTCTAACAGCCCTTAGGACAAAGGGATGAGCCTAGGGCACTCTCAACCCTAATGCTCACACACAGAGAGAGTGCTCACCTTGCTGCTTACTAAGGAGCCAATGGAAGGCCAGCCACATCTTGTTCCTGGACCCAGAGACATCCCCAGAGCCATTATCCAATGCCTTTCACAGAGACAACAAGTGTCTCACCCAAGGTCACTGAGCAAAGAAGTTCCCTGCTGACGTGCAGGCCTGACTCCCCAGGCTACTGCCCTTTAGGCTCCACCTCCCACCCCCTGACCCACCTCCTGTGTCAGAATTCAATCCTCAGTCATAATCACACCACACAGGGCAGCTGTTACAGACCCCGGATGCATGGTCCTTTGCTAAGCCATGTGGAGTGCCCATGCTCCAGATGCAGAGACCAAGGCACAGAGGGGCAGGGATGTGCACAGGGGTCTTGCTAACCAGCTCATATGCCTGCCCCACGGCTTCCTATCTGTGAGCAAAGGGACTCAGAGCCCTCCCAGGGCAAGGCCCACAGCCAGGCAGAGCATCGCTGCTTCCTCTTGCATTGAGCAGGGTGCTTGGTAGAGGGCCAACCAGGGCCAGGTAGAGGGACCCCAGACGTATCCCTTGCTGAGGTCCCATTCTATAAAATGGGGTTGCAACAACAAGAATAATAATGTCCCTCTCATGACATCCATGCAGCTGATGAGATGGAAGGGAATTTGGTATCCCACACACAGTAGTTTCTAGCAACAAGCATACCTTTCCAACCCTCTCTGATTCTGCCCAGTGCCTGGCTTCCCCTCAATATGAAATTCTCTTTCTTCTCCTCCAGGGTAGGGTCCAGTCTCCCTCCCAGCCCTGGGCCTGGCACATAGCAGCCATTAAAAATACATCTGCTGACCTGGCATCCCCAGAGCCACAGGCTCGGAGTCCAGAGGCCCCTCATCCCATTTGGAACCGCTTCTTTTGAGGAAACCAAGGCCTAAGCAGGGAAGATTGCTTCCAAAGCCACAGAGCCATCAGGGCATGAGAGGGGTTGGCTGGAGGAGCAGGCTGCTGGCTGGGGCTTGCTGGTCTGAGTGGGCAGCAGGCTCAGTCTGCTGGCTCTTATAATATTCATGTCTTAATATGACAATGACGATGCGTTTGTTTCAGTCATAAATTAATCATTGATTGAGATGTAAAAACCAGACAGTCCCTCACTGGTGACTCTTTGTCTGATAGCACAAGCAGCTTGAACAGTGGCCCCAGAACCCTCCCAGCATCCAAGTGCCTCGAGGGCTACCTCCTCCCAGGAGCCCACCAGGGTTCTCCTACCCCCAACCCCCTGCCCTAGACCTCGGCCCATCCCCAGCCTCTGCGTCAGGAGACCCTTGAAATGTAAAGCAGGCTAATGTCATTGCCAAGTTCAAACTCTTCTAGGGCAGATGTGAGAGCCAAAGTCCCTGAGGCCTAGGACCTATCTGCCCTCATTTCACCCAGCCCCCTTGGCCTTCCTGTTCCAGACATACTGGCCAGTTATTCAGGCCCTCAGATGCCATTAGCTTAATTCTGTCACTGGACTGTCTCCAAACTACTCTTCCTTCAGGGACAGCTCAAGCAGTACCTCATGGGGAAGCCCACCCAGGGTCTCCAATGGCCCGTTTTATTCTTTCCCATACTGAGGCACTTCATTTCCTATTGGTCTCCTCCAAGGCATGTCAGGTCTGTAAGGCAGGGACAAATCTGTCCAGCATGCTCACAGCCCAGGGCCCAGCACACAGTTGGCCTGCCATGAATATCTGCAGAGTGAGAACAAAGAGACACGGGATGGGGAGACCCAGGCCTGCTCTTAGCAGAGTCTTGCCTCCTCCTCCAGGCAAGTATCCAGGGCCTGGGACTTGCCCTGCCTCTTACCTCCACTCCCATCAGCAGTCAGAAAGAACCATGCCTGGCTGGTCCAGACATGGATTTCTGGTGGGACACACAAAGCCCATGGCCAGAAATCACAAGGTGCAGGGTTGCACTCCACCAGGGCCAAGGGGAAAGGAGGTTCCCCTCATAACTCAGGTAGTGAATGGCAGAGCAGAAAAAACCAGGCCCAGGAGTCCCACCCTTAGCCCAGTCCGTTCTCTCAGTGCCATTTCCCCCAAGAATAAAAACAGCGATGGTAACAATGGATGATTCCAAGTGTACATTTGGCCTGTGCCAGGCTCCAAGTTAATACCCACTGCATGAACACATCATGGAGGATGATATGGTAACTGGTTCCACTAACAGGCATAAAAATGCCACCCCAGTTGGTAGCTGAAGAAATGACACCCAGATGGGGCTGAGCTGTTGTGGTGAAAGGATTGTCTGAGAGTATGTGAGCTGCCCAACCTCAGTGAGTCTTTGCCAGGGGAGATATGGAAGGGGTAAAAGTGCAGAGGTGAAAAAAGTGACTGTCTTGCTCATTTGAGGCCACATGCCCCTTCCTGTCCCCAGGTACCCACAGACCCCGGGATGACCCTGTGGCATTGATCTGAGGAGAACAGAACTTCAGGAATGGCTGGCGGCCTTGGAAACAGAACACGGAGCCCCGCCCACCCCATCAGGAAGTAGGCATTGATCCACTCAGCCTAGAGCTGGCCAACTGACTTATTTTCCTCATGAGCTCTGACACTCACCCCACTGCCTTTGCCCCTCCTCCCTGCCACCCCTGGAGCTTCAGCTGTCAGGAGGATGGGCTGCTGGAAGCCAGGGGGACAGCAATGGGGCTGACAGCCAGCTGGGGCTTTGGGCTCTGGATGATCTGGCCTCTCCTGGGTATCAGGAGGTTTTTGTTCTGGCTCCACAACTTTGCAGGAATCAGTGGTCTATGTCCTCCCATTTTTTAGGCCCTTCTTTTGGGAACCTTGCTCTCTGGAAACTCACCACCTATACCCAGTATTCTCTACCACTCGATTCCTGGGAGACTGGGACTATTCCCAGGGCCCAAGGGTAGGCAAGTGAGCCAGGCCTGGCTGTGAACTTTACTGTGATTGGTTGAGGGATGAGCATGTGACTGAAGCCAACCTATTAGAACTGGCTCCAGACTTTGGCTGAATCAGCCAGAAAAGGAGCTTTATTTCTCAGGGGCTGCTGGGGCCCCCTTTGCCCCTCATATGGTGAGCCCCCCTAAAACAAGACCCACCCAGGGGAGAGCGGGGCTGAGATGTTTGTTGAGAGACGCAAGATTCCAGATATGTTCCTTTGGGGCCCTTAGATCTACCCCTGGACTTTAGAGTTTTGCAACCCAAACAATCCCTTCTCTAATTTAAGGGATTTTTGAGATGGGTTCTAATACTTCTCTTCATGTCCTCAGGGGCTGGTTATGGAAGTAGTGGGTTTAAAAAGACCAGCAAGGGCCCTGGCTGGTGTGGCTCAGTGGATTGAGTGCTGGCCTGTGGATCAAAGGGTCATGGGTTCTATTCCCAATCTAAGGTACATACTTGGGTTGTGGGCCAGGTCCCCACTGTGGGGCAGGTGGGGGACAACCACACATTGATTTTTCTCTCCCTCTCTGTCTCCTTCCCTTCCCCTCTCTCTAAATAAATAAAATCCATATTTAAAACAAAAGACCAGCAAGGACTTCAAAATGCCCCTCATACCTCCTCACCCTCCTCTCTAACAGGGGATGACAGAGCTGTGAGGAGATAAATGAGGTGGTGCAGGCCAAGGGCATCCTCTCATCTCCTCCCTTTCTTCCTTCCTCTACACTGAGAGAGTTTCCAGGAAGGCAGGCAAGGCCTGCAGGTCCCAGGTCCCAGGATGACAGGAATAAAGGGCAGTAAAGGGAGGGAGGGAAGTCACTTCCTCCTCCCTCACTGTTAAAAATAGCTTGCCTCAAGAAGGCCTCCCTCCCCACGAAAATAATCCAGCAAATTACCCTGCCCTCTTCGCCCTGGTGGGTATTGCCTGCCTCCACCCTGTGACTCCCATGTGGGGGTCCCCATGTGGGCCCACAACACTAGGAATGGGGCCTGTGCCCCCCAAATCGGTGACTAACCCCTCACCCTTCCTTCCTCACAAGGGGGCAGAGCTGCAGTCCTGGACCTCAGTCTTCTCCGAGGCGGACCCGGCTCTAAAGCAGAAAGACGTCGGCCTCTCGGGACTGCCGATGGAGAGTCAATTGGCCAGGACCCACTCTCTCCCCTCCCTACCCACCAAAAAAGAACCAAGAGGCAGAATGGGGCCTAATGCTTGATCCCATTTATATTAAGAAAAACTACAGACATATTTGCATTAGCAAAGGGAACTTTGGAGATGAAACTGTTAGTAGTGTGTCCTCCTGAGAGGGTACCTTGTCCTTCCTGCACTTGGACATGCAGGCAAATGCCCACACCTGCTCCCTCAGAGCTTTGGTCTCGGTCCCACCTGCCTGCATCCAGGCCCTGTGCTCAACCAGCAAGCTGCAGCTCAGCCTCCCTCCTCTGGTTGGGTGGGTTGTGAGGAAAGAGAGTAGTTTGGGCGTGTCACATATGGGCATATCCTACGACTTCAGGGCTTCTGTAGTTTGTACAATAAGCAATGTTTTTACATCAAGTTGTTTTGTCAGTGTAATAAAGCCTGACAGCCTGGAGATGGGGTGGACAGTCTTTCTGGTATGCTGAGGTCCATTCCTAGGAGTCATGGCAGAAGCCCCCATTTACAGGAGCCCCCAAAGCCTAGGCCATTGTCAGGGACAGGGCAGTGGGAAGGTGACTGGATTCCTGGGGCCTCAGCTCTTGCTTTCGGCCACTAAGCTTCTATTTTATCAGCTGTGGAACAGGCGTGCTGCTCCCCTATGACAGGGCCCAGCATCTAGGAGGCTATACGGATGTCAGGTCTCCCAAGGTAATACGTGGGAAGGGCCCAGGACAGCCACAGATGCACAGTGGGTGCTCAGTGAAGAGGCCTCCTCCTGGCAGCCTCCCTGAATGCTCCCACTCCCACACTGTGTCCCACCCTTCTTCGGGCACTTACAACCTCCTGGGCCGTCCCATCACATCTCTTCAGGGTCATCGTCCCTCTCTGATCCTGCCTTTCCTCACACTGGAGGCTCCTCGAAGGCCAAGACAGCACCTCTGCCTCCCTCCCCAAGCACATCCCACCTCCATCCCATGTCTCCCTCTCCACCTGGGTCACCTCCCTGCCTGAAACCTAAACCCCAGCCTTTCAATGACAATCTGGTGACAGCCGGTCAACTTAAAAAGGCACGCCTCCTTATCCCAGGAGTTCCATGTCTACGAATTTATCCCACGAGCTGCTTGCACACTGGCAGCAAGATGTGTGAGTGTGCCCAAGTTTCTCACTGCAGAGCAGCAACAGCCCGTGGGGCACTCCCAGGAGTGGGAGCCCAGCAGCACGCATCAGTGCAGCTGCAAGAAGATACGGACATCAGCTCCGTGAAAACAGGCACCTGGTCAGTCTGGCCACATGAGAACACTTAATAGGTGCTCAATAAATACTTGTTGAATGAGTCTAATGAGAAAAGTTCTCTAAGACATAGTGAAAAAAACACAGGGCTGAAGAGAGGGTCCTGGAAGCCATCAGGTTTTTTTTTTTTTAAGGGAGACACGCACGTGCACATACACATGTGTGTTTGGTAGAATATTCTGGAAAAAGATAACTGAAACTGGCTACCTGGAGAGCTGGGCTCCATAAGTCTTTTGTGTCTTTATACCATGTCCAAGGATTCCATGTGTCCCCAACATTAATTAATTTTTAAAATAACCAAAAGCTAAGGGAAGGGAAGACTGGGAGGCTGGTCCAGAAAGCCTCAGCCCCCACTGCCCGTCCTGAACACACCCCTTTGCTCTTTTCCAAGCCTCGTTCCTTCCTACTCCCAACTCCCCTCAGAGCTGTCTGACCCTGTCCTGTTTGTGGTGATTAATAAACGCTCTGTGATGACCTGAATTTCACAGAAGCTCCTGTGGGACAACCTGGCTGGCTACAGCCCAGGAGGACTTGCTGGCAGGAGGGGCCTGCGTGGCTCCCCCACCAGGGCTCTAGAGTGCCCACTGCCATGCCTTTGCCCCCTCTATTCCATTGGTTGAGTGCCCTTCCCACCTGCACCTCTGCCTAGTTAAACCCTCACCACAGCTTTGGTGCTGATCTAGAGTAAGGAATTTGGTCCTAGAGCCGGAGTAAACTTCCCCCCAGGCTGGCCCAGCAACAGCACAGGGGCAATTAATATCAACTCCACTGACTTGGTCCTGGTTGGTGTGGCTTAGTGGGTTGGAGCTTTGTCCAGTAAATTGACAGGTCACAGGTTCAATTCTTGGTCAGGGCACATGTCTGGGTTGCAGATTCCGTCCCCAGTAGGGGCGCATGTACAATCAATGTTTCTCTCTGACATCAGTGTTTCCCTGCCTCTCTCCCTCCCTGCCCCCTCTCTAAAAATCAGTAACATTGTCTGAAAATGAGGATTAAAAGAAACTTTTAATAGATAAAATAAAATAAAATAAAACCCACTGACATGCCTAGGGAAGGGAAAGATAAATATAGAATCAGTTGTAAATCCTGGGAGCCCAGGCCAGCCCAAGGGAATGTCCCTCTGTGAACAAAGAGGATTCAGCAATGACCCTTTAAATGAGCCAAACATTTATTAAACCCCACTTGTGTGCCAGGCATTCCAGTAGGGGTGAGTAACAGCACAGGATATGGGGTCAGAAAGACTTGGGTTCAAATCTTGGCACTAGCACTCACTAGCTGTGCAGCCTTGGGCAAGTTACGTAATCTCACTGTACCTCAGTTTATTCTCCTGCACAATAGGCACTTCTCCAGTACCTGCCTTGCAGAGTTGTGGTGAAGATCACAAGAGGGAAAAGCACTCGCCCACTGTCTGACACAACGCAAGGCCTCCCTAAGACCAGAGATCATCCTTTGTCAGCGTTAGTCACCAAATGTGGCGTTGCTGTTGCTTATGGTGCTGTCCTTGGCAGGGAGTGCAGGATCAGGGAAATGTTGGGATGGGATGCAGGGTCCACATATTTGAATGGAGCAAATTATCACTACGTTTACTAACCTCTATTTGGAAATCCTGGAATTTAGTGTTTCGTAGGTCAGTGAGTTGAGGCAGCAAACCCTACTCTACTCTCCTCAGCAGTGCCTGGGATGTTATCACCCAGAAAACTGACAGCGCCCACCTCTTCCCAAATGTCATCAGAATGTTATTTCTGACCTGAAATTGCTGAGATTAAACCCCACTATTCAACCTTATTATCAATGCACCCATTAAAAAAGGACATATTTCACCTATCACAATGTGCTTTTTAACTATTGTGGTACTTTTGGGATCCTGTGTGCTATCTGATGCATGTAAGACAGGATTCTGAGAAGGGGTTTGAGACACAGGAAAGGACCTGAGAGATGGCGCTGCGATACAGCTGGACCCACTAACCTACAGTCTCCTGCCAAGGCCCCACCATCTAGTCCTGGGCCTATATGCATGGGACCTTCCTCATTCTGGGCCTTGCATATCTGTTTGAAAAAGCTCCAATATGTCTAAAACCCATCAGGTGGGGGTATCTGAGACCTGGCTGGAGGGACAGGCAGGGTATTATAGTTGGGAGGTGCTTCTGGCTCCCTCATGCCCTGGGGAGGCCTCGTGCTATCACCCCTGGAGCCCCAATTTCCAAGTCTGCACGGAGAACCCTCTCATCACCAGCTGCAGCTCTCAATCCTTCCCCAGCATCCTGGCCATTCCAGAAGCCCCTGCAAGCCCATCATCTCCAGCTCCTGAAATTAGCACTCAAAGGATGAGGAGGGGGAAGGTGACAAGAAGAGCTAGGAGGGCTAGGAGGGCATGGAGAGCAGTGGCAGGAGGGGGCTCTTGAATGGGGGAGGTGAGTCGCATGGAGAAAGTAGCCCCTCCTTGAATTCCCAAAGCTGGCAATTTGTTTGTACCCTGGGGCCTGGAACCCCCTGCTTCTTAGGAAGCCCCACAGACCTCAGACTGCATCAGTCCATCCCTGCGACCAACACACTGAATTCCCCGGGTAGCCTCTTCACTCAGATCTTCATTCCCCCAGTCAGAGCATTTTGCCATTTCAAAGATAAGGGAAACTGAGTCACAGAGACATGAAGTCCAAGGTCATGTAGCCATGAAGTAACTTCTAACCACTGCTCCCTTCCCAGAGGAAAGTGGTCTCAGGGTTCAAGTTCCCCCCAGTTTTTTGGTGCCTAAAGTGGAAGTAGAGGGAGCAGTAAGCACACAGGGCTAGTGCTGGGAGCTGGGTGTGTGTGGCTAGTAGAACCTACGTCTCATGGAAGCCAAAGCCTCTCTGTGTTAGTTCAGAGGGAAAAACAATCTTTCTAAAGATCCAAGGAGCTCAGAGTCCAACGTGGTAGTGAGCACTGCATCACAAGAGGTGTGCAAGTAAGCCAAGACCCAGCTGTCCCTGAGCAGCAGGCCTGGTGTGGCTGGACTAGGGCTCTGGTCAGCTTGTCCCATGTGTGTGGGTGGAAGGGGTGTGCAGAGATCAGACCAGTGAGGCACAGCCACAAGATCAAGGCCAGAGCCAGGGCACCATTGTCCTGGGCCTTTGGCTAAGCCACAGCTTAGGCACAAAATGGGTGCAGTGAGGGAAGCAAGATGGGGAATGCAGGGCTGTGTCAGCACATAGCTCATGCTGGGCAAGGCCAGCACTGGCCCTGCCATCAGGCCCCATCCCGGGGAGGGCCCCTTTCAGCCATACCAGTCTCTGGGCCTCTGAAGTTTGGACACACCCCTACTCCCAGCATTATTCGGGGGAGGGCAGTGGGAGTTTCAGAAAGGATTTTTATCACTTTGCTTTTGAAACAATTTCAGTTTATGCCTGGCTGTGTGGTGGGCATCCTTAGGGGTCTCTGTCACAGGAAAACTTGGACAAATAAACTTTCCAAATGGAAAAGATAAAGTTTCCAGAGGCAACACTAGCAGTGATGTGGGCTTCATGCCTGCCTGGGCACATGCCTGCCTTCCCATCCACAGTCTCCTGTCTTGTGTTTGGAGCGGGCAGCCCAGGTTCAGGCTCTCGCATGCCAGGCTGTCTCCCAGCATGGGCCCCATAAGCTCTTCAGCTCCTAAGGCCAGTCCTTGCCTAGGGCCTGGTCTAGGGCAGTCACCAGCTCCCAGAAACCTCCACAGGGGCAACCAGGGCTGGGATAGAGCAGAAGGTGAGGGGAGCAGGGCTGAGTCCCTAAAGGGCCCAGCAGAAGGGAGAGGCTGTTCTACTGGAGAGAAACAGCCCCTTCCTCTCATATCACACAGCCTTTGTAGCTTGTGAAAACTGTCTGCTTCACACCCACCCAGAACTCCCAACTCAGCCACAGCCTCCAGGCCCCCATTACCTCTCCTATCTTATCTCCTGTCCCCTCTTTCTCACTCTTCTCCCTGTTTCCCCAGCACAGCTGACCCTGCCCACTCCAGGGTCTTTGTACTTGCCCTCCCTCTGCCGCAATGCTCTCCCCTGATCTCTGCACGGCTCACTTCTTCTCCAACCTTGGGTATCCATCAAATGTCTCTTCTCAGGGAAGGTATCCTTTCTAGATACCTTATTTAAAAAGTGCACTACTACCCATTCCATCATCCCTTCCCTAGTTTTATGGTTTTCTATATCAGTTATCCCCATACAATTTCACTTACATGTTAAATAAATTACATATGTAGGTATATACAAAGACAGGAATGTTTGTTTTATTCACCGCTGTATCCCTAGCACCTAGAATATGCCTAGGAAAAAATAAAGTTTTGTTCAAAGAATAGAATCTTAACAACACTGCAAGGTAAGCACCCAGTGTTAAAGAGAAAAGGACTGAGGCTCAGAGAGAAGTGACATGCCCAGGGTCTCCCACAAGGACATGGCAGAGCTGGCTGGAACTGTCATCGGCGGAAACCAAGTAGGCACTATGTGCCAGGCACCTTACGTTCAGCATTGCACTGCACATTTCTAGCGTCCCACTGAGCCCGCTGCTCCTGGAGCCGCCCGCTGTCTCCTTAGGGCGCCGAGACTCAGAGAGGTGAGTTGGGGCCTGAGGGGCCAGATGGAGCACAGGCCCTGGAAGTCTCAGGACTGGTTGGAACAGCGTCCCTTTGTCTGCATCAATCATGTCCGATGCCCTCCCACCCACACCCTCTTCCCCACAGGCAGGGCTGCCTGGTGCCAGTGTAATGTGAAGGATTATGGGTGAGCTGCTCTCACTGCCTCACTTCTCTGGGGCCAGATGTAACCATAAACATCAGATTAGAGCCAACAGATCATCACAGAGACCTCTTCCTCCAGAAGGCAGCTGGTGGGAGCCTTGAAAGTGCCCAGACAGGATGCCTGCCCCCAGAGGGTGACCACTCATGGTGGGGGGGACCCCATCCTGTAGAGCAGGGCAGCACTGAAAGATAAGCCAACTCAGCCTCTTCTCAGCTGTGAGCCTTAATAAGTCATTTGACATCTCTAAGACTTAGTTTTCTATCCACAAAATGGAAACATCAATCCCTGTCTCATTACATTGTAATGAAAATTAAGTGAGGTTGACTGTGTGCAGTGCAGGCAGGGCACACGGGATGCCTTCAATAAACAATAGGTGTTTTTATTATAATTATCACCATCATCATCTTCCTAGCCATCTGTCTACCCAGTTGACCGCCCATCAATTGATCCACCCATCTATTCATTCATTCATCCACCCACTCATTCATCTATCCATTTGTCTGTCCATACTTCTTCCACCCAACCATCTGGACCATCCAACCATCCATCCATCCATCCATTTACTCATTCATCTGTTTATCCATCTATTTCCTTTCTTCATCATTTATGGCACTAGCTTTCTCACTTATCTCTTGCATCCAGAGATCACTGTAGCATCTGACCCAAACCTCCCCAGAAACTTCAGACTTTACTAGGTCTTTGTCCCCTACACAGGATCCTGCAGAGGCTTTGGGGTTCATGTGGAAGAAGTGTAGGGCAGAGGAGGAAGGGAGACAGCTGCCTATTCTCTGATGTCCATACTCCTCTCCAGGCCAGACTATCAACAAGCCCTCTGGCCCATTATCCCCAATATTCATCATGCATTCTGGCACACAATAGGAGCTTAGGAACTATTTACTGCACTAAAGAAGGGAGGGAGGAAGAGGGTGATGTGAACAAGAGAATAAATGAACAAAGGAATGAATGAATGAGTGAATGAATGAATGAGGACAGAGGCTAGGAGTCTCTGCTGTTCCTCCTCTCTCTTCCCCTCTGCCCTGACCTCTGTAAAATGGGCCACTGTACCAGGGCTGCAGGCTGTGAGGGCCCAGGCAGCCTCCCACTGAAGCCCCTAGCTTCCCTCAGGGCCTCAGGACAGCTTCCCTTTGCCATCAGGCTCCTGATCCTGCTACTTTCCTGCTGCTCCCCAGCTGCATCCAGACATCTGATTCTGGGCCAGGGTAGGGTGTTGGGAAGGGCTCCAAAGAGGGCTGCTCCCACCCGTGTCCCACCCCCAGACCTTTTCAACCACTGTCAGGATCACTGAGCCTCTGTATCAGAGTCCAGCCCTTTCTGCAGGCCTCCCACAGGCCCCAGAACCACAGGGTCAATTAGCATCTCCATTTTTCCAAGGGGTTAGGATCAGGGTTAGGGTTAGGGCCTTTGGGGCCAGCTCCTGAGAAGCCCCAGCAATGAGGTTTCCATTTCCCAGCCACTATTCCATTCCCAGATATACCTATGAAAACAAAAATCATGTTTCTAAAAATTATTTTAAAATTTAAGGGTTTTTTATATAAAATGATAAGTGATGTCTGCTTTGATCACTAGCCCAGACTACCTGCTGAGGGCCAGGCTTTGTGGGGCAGAGCCCCTGGGGGCATCTCATCTCTGTCAGACCCTCTTTAGAAACCTTCTCCAGGCCTGTGACTTCTCTCTGTGCCTAAAGATCTCTGTCCTTCCCAGCTCTGACATCTCAAAATTCTGACATTTCTATGTGATTCTCATTGAATTGATGAGCTAACCAAAGCCCCATGAGGGGCTGATTTAACCAAGGTAACCAAGGACATATTGCGACCAAACTGTGGCAAGGGAGGTACACAAGGTGGTTTACTGAGGAGAGTACACTTTGAACCGATCCCTGAACAGAACAAAGGTGCCATTCCAGGCAACAGGCACTGCATGGCAAAGGCCTGGAGGCAGGAACCTCCCAGGACTAGTTTAAAATGAGAGTGGCTCATTGTGGGGATGTAGGGAGGGCCTGAGGGGGTCAGCATGGCAGGTAGTGGAGGCTGGGTCCTTACAGGAGGGCTGTGGGGAGCCACAAAGAGTGCCAACCTGGTAGCACTGCAACAGCCCAGCTCCCTACATCTCTGCCCCTTCCTGACCCAGTGGGGAAAGGAGAGAGGGTCTGTCAGTTTCTGGATCCTTACCAAAGAGCCCCTCACATGCCTGAGGTTCCTCCATCAGTGACTCATGGGGGGAGGGGAGAGAATTGTGAGGCAGAAGACCTTCCAGGCATAGATATCAGGCTGACTCCTCCCAACCGGGAAAAAGAAACTCCATGCTCCTGCGACAGCACCACACACATATTTCAGCTTTGCGAATATTTGTGGCTCTCTCCTGGCACTGGCAAGCTCCTTATAAAATAATTGAACTCTTGTAACAGTTTTGTCCTCAAGGTTCCCAATGAAGACATCACTGAGCATTCATTCTCCAGTGAAGCCTCTCTTTGGTCCCCTCCCCTGGCAGGCCGGGCAGGCAGCTGGCTGACAAAATGTGCCAGATATTCTCCTCCTGTCAGACCTGCCCCTCTTCTCTGGCCCTGTACACCCCGAGACCAGGCCCTGAGACCAGGCAGGACCCAGTCCCTCATTGAGCCTCAGTTTCTTCATCTATAAAATGGGAAGAATAATGGCATAAGCCTCATCAGTTCTTCCTGAGAATCACATAAATCTCTCCTTTTTTAAATGGTATGATTTATGCTTTTATTTTTTTATTTTCATGTAATTACAGTTGTCCCCATTTTCCCTCCATGACTCTCCCCTGCCCTACCACCCCCACCTCCCACATTCAATCCTCCCCTCCCTATTGTCTTTGTTCACTGCTCCTTTATACATGTTCCTTGATGACCCTTCCCCTTCATGAGACAGGCTGGGTTGCATGACCACCATCACCATGAGGGACCCTGCGGAGGTGGTTTTTCAGCAGCTGGCCCTTTAAAGCAGCCAGTACAGTGAGGGTGTGAGGAGGGGGTGCTATTTCAGCAGAGGCTGAGGTGGTGCTGGGTTGCTGAGGCCAGAGGAGATGAATCAGGTCCCCCTGAGCTTCCTGCCAGCTCTTAATGCCAGGATTCTATGAGGCTTCTTATTCTTGTTCTAATTAAGGGAGTCTAATTCTAAGATTCATGAGGATTCTAATTCCTGGTGACTCAGACTCAAGCAGATCTGAACCTATCCCCCCTCCACTTTCCGAGCCCAGTTAGAGCCACCATCTGCCTCACTAGGACTCATGTAGTAGCCTTTTTACAGCCTTAGCCCCTTTCACGCCTCAAGAACAGCCAGAGGGATCCTATGAAATTTGAACCAGATCATGCCCTTTCTCTGCTTTGTATAACAAAAAGAATCCAAACTCCTATGGTCCCTTGTGTCCTCTCCCACCTCTCTTCCCCTCTCTGGTCGCCACCCCATCTCTGTCTTACATGACACCATATTTGGTCTCTTGTGTGATACTATCCTTTTGAGAATTGTCCTATTTATTCTTTCACATGTTCATTTTTCATCTCCCGTGCTGGAATGCTTGTCTCCTTCAGTGCTGTGTCCCAGGACATGGCATACATTGGGTTCTCAGTAAGTAGTTAGCTGTTGGCGAATCTTCTATAATTAAGAGAGTCTAAGTCTGTGCCCTGCTGCCCAAAATCTGATGCTCAATAGACATTTGTTGATTGACTGACTGACCTGGCACAGCTCCAACTGAGTGAAATGCACTTCACATATGTTGGGGGGAGAAAGCAAAAAGTAGCACACAACTTCTATTCGCAAAGGGCAGAAGGGACTTTGTGCTAAGTTGCTGCCCCACAGGGGACACCTGCCTGCCCTCACCACTGGCTCAGTGGGTCCAGCCACCAGCTTACACCTGCCATACTTCTTGCCTTTGTCTCCCACCACTTGGACCAGGCATAGGCCGACTGGGCCTTGACCATTGATGGGGCCTCTGAGGCTTGGTGAGGTTGCTGTGGGGGCCCAGAAGTTCTGCCAGGAAGTGTAGGGCAGGACCTGAGGTAAAGCAGGGGTTTGGGGAGAAAGAGGATGGGATTAATGGACTACTAATGGCCTTACAGCTGTCATCAGGTGACCCCTGGCTCCCCAGGGGCTATTAACAGTGCTAATGGGGCCTGAGATGCCTCCTCCCACAGCAAGCACTTCCCTCCCAAGTCCAGGGTCATCAGGACTGTTAAGAGAGTAAGTGGCAGGGAGAAAAGGGAGGAGCAGACAACCCCTCCTCCACTCTGGAACTCAGACAGCTCAAGGACCCACTTAGAATGTGGGGCAAGGTCATCATTGTTCATCCCCTCATTGCAGATGGGGAAACTGAGGCCCAGTTCATCAATCTGTTCCTATTAATCCCCTCCCTTCCAGCTCCCATGATCATGGCTCACCTCTCCTCTCTGGGCTCCAGACCCTCAGGAGCAACTTCCAATCCAGGCCAGAGAAGGAAAGCTGGGAACACTTACCCACTGGGCACAACAGGCACAGTGCCTAGTACACACTAACTTCTGGAATCAACAGTAGGAGAAGTGAGAGGAGAGATGGGAGCTTTCCAGGGCCTTGAAGCATCACTAAGTTTAAAGTTTAAGTTGGATCAATAAGCAGTAGAAGGTGAAGAGGAGATTTCCGCTGAGCAAGTTGGAGTCAGGTGTTAGAAAAATCTCTGCTGATGAGAGATGAATGCAGAGACAGAGGTAATAAATGATGAAGAAAGAAAATAGATGAACATGTGGACAGATGGATGAGTCAACAAACAGGTGAGTGTATGTATGGGAAGGATGGACAATTAGATGGGGTGAGCAGGCAGACTGAGATGACTAAAGGGATGGCAGATAAATGATTTATGGATGGATAGGTGAGGGGATGAGTGGCTGGGTGGATGAATGAACTAAAATATTTTCATCACCTCAAAAGAAAACCTGACTCCCATTAAACAGTCACTCCCCACTCTCCTCTTTCTTAG
Organism: Tonatia bakeri; assembly: GCA_004024845.1. Lineage (NCBI taxonomy): Eukaryota > Metazoa > Chordata > Mammalia > Chiroptera > Phyllostomidae > Tonatia > Tonatia bakeri. The sequence goes on along the minus strand of PVIA01009722.1, from coordinate 21,847 downwards.
TCCCTGGAAACCCAGGGTCCCAGAATATGATGTATATTCTGTCTCTGTGAATTTGCCTATTCTGGACATTCCAAATCAATGGAATCTTACAATATGAGGTCTTTTGTGTCTGCTTTTTATTGCTTAGCATAATGTCTTTAAGATTCATCCATATGGTAGCAGGTATCAGTACTTTATTCATTTTTACAGCTGAACCATATTCTATTGTATGGATTCATCACATTTTGTTAATTCATGCATCTGTGGATGGACATTAGGGTTGTTTCCAGCTTGTGACAACTGTGAATATTGATGTATGAGCATGTGTGTACCTGTACATGTATAGATGTCTTTTTTCATTTCTCTTGAAACTATACATACAAGTAGAATTCCTGGGTCCTATGGTAACTCTTGGTGTAATCACCAAACTCTTTTTCACAGTTGCTGTAAGGGTGGCATCTTCCGTGTTCTAAGTTACCCCCAGTTGCCATGCAAAGAGGAGGTTAAATGGGCAAGTGTGACCCAGGGAGGCTGTGAGGCAGCCACAACTCTAGTCCAGTGGCAGGATGACTATGACAGTAGTGGTGAGGGTAATGGTCCGGCTTGGAATTCAGCAGGTACAACTGCAGGATTCACTGAGGAGTGGGTGTGGGGTGAGGGAAAGTGAGGAATTGCTACTTCCTGAGTTGAAAATGCCAGGAATGGTCCCACCTCAGGGTCTTTGCATTTGCTGTTCCTCCTGTCAGGAATGCTCTTTCTAAAATGGATTCTTGTTTAATTCTTTAACCATGTCAAGTCTTTATTCACATGTTGCCTGCTCAGGAAGACTTTCCTGGACCACCAGATTTAGAAGTGCAGCCTCTCCCACCCTGGCAGTATGGGCCCCCGTCCCTTGCCTTATTTTTCCAAGGTACCTAATTGCCACCTGATATTTATCAATCCCCCAATTGAATGTCAGCTCCACAGGGGTGGAGTTATTAATCTGTCACCACAGGGTTCCTAGCCCCTAGCACAGGGCCTGGCACAAAGTGGGTGCCCAATAAGTGTCATAGAATAAGGACGACCAACAATCATGCATTCATCAGATTCATTCATTCAACAATTTTTATCAAGCATCTGCTATGTGCCAGGCACTGCTCCAGGCACTAGGGAGGTAAGACAGCCAGATGGCATCCCTGTCCTTCGTGAGGCAGCACTGCAGTAGGGAAGAAAAGAGATGAATGTACCAGTGTGCCCATAGACAATGAAACAGCTCAGGCAATGTTCGGGTCCAGGAAGGACAGAAGCGGGACACGGGGCTCTGGGGTGACCACCCAGGCCTGGTATGCTCACCACCCAGAGAAGAGAAGACTGAGGCTCAGAGGGGAATGTCTCCGCTCAGAGCTTGGCATTGGCACTAACCTTCTGCCTCCTGGTCTGGCCCCGGTAATCTCCCCATCCTTCCCAGTCAGTGGAAATGACAGTGCAGACCATGACTTCATCCATCAGATGCTCCTGGCAGCAGGGTCAATATGCTCACACATGTGCAAGTCCTGTGGGCTCTTCTCTGCTAAGAATGCCTGGCTTTCTCAACCGCCCCTGTAAGACCTCCCCCAGTCCCTGATGCCCAGAAGGGGGCAGTGGTGAGCCCACCCACCATCACACAGCCAGAATAGTTCAGGCAGGAGGCACAACCCAGGCCCTTGGACTTCAGGAAAGGCACAGCAGTCAGTCCCCAGCTTGGCTTCTTGCTTCCTTGAACTTCAGAGGTGTGCAAGCAGAGGCATGATGACAGCCCACGAGGGGCTCCACAGAAATCCACACTTTCCACAGGCAAGGCCTGGCTTTCCACATCTAGATTCAGATACACATCTAGGGGATCAGAAGATGCCTAGAAATCTAAGAGGGTCTCCACGGAGGATGGCCAGTGCCCAACGTATCCTAGTGACCTGATGGGGACCAAGCCAGTTCCAGCCAACAGGTAGGAAGGAATCAGAGAAGGGGAGGGGAGTGTAGGTTGAGGCTTCCAGCCAGGTCAGGGCAGAGAATACACCACCGGAGGACCAGGGATGTGAGCTCTCCTGAGCGAGGTGGGGCCCCAGCAGATGGAACCACAGTTAGGACACATGTGCCCACCACATACATCACACACAGCTCCTCCTCCCAGTCCACATCCCAGCTCCACTTTAAAGATGAGGAAACTGAAGCTTAGAGAGGTTGTCCCTCTGCTAGTGGGTGACAAAACAGTGAGTCAGACCTGACCCCAGCTTTTAACCCCTGGCTGGCTGACTCATCACCCTCTAAAGCAGGAGATGGGGGTGGGGACAGAACTGCCCCTTTCTGCTCCCCCAACCCCTGAAGGCCAAGCAGAGGTGGGGTAGCACAGGGATGTCCCCTGGGCCGTCACATGGAGTGAGTGAGGGTGCAAGAAGCAGAGAACACTTTGGACTCTTTGGCAGGGAAACAGGCATTCCTTGAGGATCCTCCCAAGTCTTTTAGGGAGGACTTTCATGCCTGATGCAGAGAGGAAGTAGTGCTCTCATTCTCCGACACATCCTGAGTCTTCCGCAAGATTCCTGGAACTGAAGGTAGGAGTCCACTGAGTTCTAAGGTCCTCAGCACACCCCTGCAGGGCCTGGCAAGGAGCTTTGTGACGTTCACCCAGATAACACAGTGGCACATCTTCATGGACCAAGTTCAGAGGGCATGGAGTCCTGAGGGGCAAGTCCAAACCCCCGGCCCACCCCTGTTGTCTCAGGGATAGTGTGACAAGGAGGCTAGAGCATGAGGTGGACCCTGCCTGCCCTCTGCCTGAAATCACACAGGAGCTTGTGAGCAAGTAGAGACCTGGCAACAAGACCCTCACAATCTAGCCCAAGCCCTCTGACAATTGTGCACCCCCTGTCTGTCCTCCACCTTGCTCCAACCACTGGCTTCCTGGAGTGCCCAGGCAAGGCACAGTTCCAAGACCAAGACGCGTCCCAGGACCTGCCACGACCTCTGCAAGACCACAGCAGGGAGGTCTCACACTGAAGCCCAAAGCTCAAGCCTCCAGCTCCATTGCAGAGAGGAAGAGAGATGATAGGACTACACCTAGTATGTAGTAAGTGTTTCAGCCACCCTGGGAGCCCAGGGAACCCCGCTTTGAGAAACATGCAAGCCCAGTGATACAGTGGCTCCGTGGGCTCCGCTGTGGTGCCAGTTCTGCATCTCCAAGCGGCCAGTGGAGATGCTCATCACCAAGGGTCACTGCGTGTATCTCCTTGCTTTCTCTGGCTCCCCTGAGCCCCAGGCTTGGGGCTGGGTGCCCTGACCTTGGGAAAGAAGCCCTGAGTGAGGGGTCACTGCTCTGGGCATGGATCAGCCTCATCACCGAGATCACCCAGAGTTTTTCTTGAGGATTAGCTGAGGTGCAGCAAGTTGAGCAGCAGGAACACCACAGGCACAGAGTGAAAACAAGTTAATATGTGCTCCTTCTTTTTGCCCTATCCCCACTCTGTCAGGGCCATGTTGTGATATCCTGGGTGGGTTTCCTCCCTCTCTGAGCCTGGTGCTTCTCTGAGGGAGCTCTGCCAGGACCCCTGAGGTTCTGGGATTTCCAGGCTGCTTGTCTGTCCTTTTGAAGGTTCATGCTGCAAAGAGATGAGAAAAGAATCAGGCTGGGATAGTCTCAAGCCCAGGCAGTGGTCAGGAACTACCCTTCCCCAAGGCCCCACGGGCTGGCAGGGGACAGTCCCTGAGGAGGTCTCCAAGGTGTCTGTGGAGGGCATGAGGGAGCTAGCGCACTTGAACTGAGCTCCCCTGGGGGCGCAGGATGCCTGTTTCCTAGGGGCAGCATGGTGAGCAAAGAACCTGGGAAAAGTGACAACAGTGGGACCAGCTCCAGCTTTGGCTTGTTCTTGACTCACCATGGGATCTGGTCTGCCATCTGGCACCCATGGTTCTCCATACTGCTTCTGTCACATGGGAGTACATCCCCCTACCTGCCTCAGGGCTGCATGGGGAACACAAAAGTCCCAGTCCTCCTCCGTGGCAGGATTCTGATCACACCACTGCACCTTTCTGAACCTCTGTTTACCCAAATGCTTAGCAGGAATTGACCTCTGGCTACTGGCCTATCATTCTGAGCAGGACAAGCACCCCACCCCCACCCCAGCAAGGAGTGGGATCTGGAGGACAGGGAGATGAGCCCAAGTCCAAAATAGCCTGGGGTAGCATGTGGTGCTAGCTGGGCAGCAGGAGCTGGTGATTGATGGTTCTGCGTGGCCAAGAATAAAACATTGGCCTTGACTCCATTCTGGGTTCATTATTGGCTAAAGGTCACTTGTTAGGGTTGCCCCTGCACATCTCCTCCCCAGAACCTCCCTCCTACCCCTCATGACTTGGCTCCCCAGTGTCCAGAGGACACACTGAGGCCCTTGACAAGACCACTTGCCCCTCTCCCCTCCTGCAAAGCCAACAACCTCGCCGTTCCCTGAGCCCGTCCTGATTTCCACACCTCCCTGTGTTTGCCTGTGCTATTGCACCTGCCTGGAGTGCCCTTCCTTCTCCTTCTAACCTGAGGAAACCCTTCACCCATTTAAAGGTACCACCAAAGTTAATCTCTCAGGATGTTTTGCCTGCCTTTGACATGTATCTGGGACCCGTGGGTCCCTTATCAACCCTGAGCATGATCAGGGCTATCCTACCCATGTGAGAGCTGACTGCCAAGCCAAGGGTGCCTCCCTCAATGCCTACCCCACCTTTGCCAGCTCTAAAAAATGCAAACCAAATTCAATCTACCTAGATGTACCATTTACACCATCAGATTGTCAAAGATCCCAGCATAGCTCAGGGCACTGGGCACCACACTCATCACTGCCCAGATGGACGCCACAGAAGGGGCCATTTAAGCAAGCTTGTCAGAAATGACTGCCTGCCCAGGCCCACTGAAGACTTTGGCTCGTGGATATCTTTGCACATATGTGAAGCAACACCTGAGCAAAGATGCTCACAGCAGCCTGTTTGCAAGAGCAAAAGGTCAGACACCAGGATGCCCACCATGAGGTGCTGATGCACTAAATAGCACTGAATATCAGTGACACCCTACCATAGAATATCACAAAGCAGAGAAAAAGAACAACATGGCTCCTTCAATCTTGACATGAGAAACGTTCAAGATATATCAAGATTTTTTAAAATAGCAAGGTATAGAACAACATTCACACATGCTATGTTTTTTCTTGTCTTTGTTGTTCAAAATAAGAACCACAAAAAAAGATTTTGTACCAATGCTATATATGTATGCAGGCCTCTGGAAGGACACACAGGAAGTCCAGCTGTTGCCTCTAGAGAGCCGTGAGATGCTGGAGGACAGAGAAAGGCAGGAGCCATCCATGTTGTGCCCTAATGCTCTGTGCGCAGTGCATCCATTAAAAATTCAATAGAAAAATGAAACCTGCTAACCCATTGACCCAAGAGTTTGACAACGGCACACAAATCCTTTGGAAATAGGACATGTGGCAGCTGTGACCTTGGGACTGCTGCAGCAGTGCTGTTTGAATAGCTAAGTGTTGGAAAGGGCTTGCCATCCAACCAGAGGGACAGACTTTCACGCAGAGGACCTGATGGTGCAGAAGGCTCCCCACACTGCCAGTGGTCAAGAAGGTACACAGCAACTATTGCTGAAGAATAGTAAGGTGTAATTGGAACAACTGTAATAACATAACTGATAAAGTAGACTTTTAAAAGAGAAGAGTAAGATGTGCTTAATGTTTAAGGAAGTGTGTAGAGGCAACATCCCAGACGTTAGCAAAGCATATCCCTGGCTCCAGATTTTTGGTCTCTTACTTTTGCTTCCTCTGTAGTTATGTATGTTGCTAGTGGGGTGGAGACCCATACCCTAGTTAGGCTGGCAAAGCTGTGGCAGGGCCTCCACGAGAGCCCTGAGCCAGCCCAGACACAGCCCAGCTTATGTGGGGTGTGATAAGCAGTGCCTGTGTGCTGCCCTGGAAGTGTCTTCCCTGCTGGCTGCTCCAGAACAGGGCCACATCAATCATCCCCCTCCTCACATGGGGCTTGGCACCAGGGAAGCAGCCAGCTAAGTCCCCACTACAGCCCGCTCTTCAGGCTGCCAACCCTGAAGCACCCTCATATTAGCTGGCTCCTCTCAAGGTTCAGAAACAGGGGCCCCCACCCTCACACAACCAAACTGGCTCCCTGACCCATGTAAACAAGTGCCCATCATGCCTTTCTGTCTTACACCCCTATGGAGAGACCAGTGAGGAAAAGGTTAGTACCCCCACACTGCACTACATCCCCTCCTTCCTCAGGGCCCCCACATGGTGCCCTATGAGGACTCAGCCCAGCAGAGGCAGTGGACTTGTTGGCCTGGGAGGAGTTCCACCTGCCGCTGAGTGCTATGTGACCTTGGGCAGAATGGAAGATTAGGTTTGAGCCCTCAGACCCCATTTGGCCCCAAGTTCCAAGCTTCTGGGAAAAGATGGGGAGAGAGAAAGAGTAATGGCCTAGGAGGGGTCTAGACACAGTGCACAGCAAGGGCTGGTGCTTGTGACAGCAGGCAAGTAGCTCAGCCTCTCTGAGTAGCCTTTCTCTGAGTGTGTAACAGGACCCCATAAACTCACAGGCTGGGGCCTTTCAAGATTCCTGGAGTTGGCATTGTGAGAAGGCCCTGCCAGGCTCAGCCACAGACCCAAGATGCAGAGTTGAGGCCACAAAACAGACCCTCTGAGTCACACAACCTTCCACCACCCCATCCACCAGCAAAACACCTGGTCCTAAGAAGAGTCTGGTATAGGGAATAGGTCAGGCCTGAGTATATGAAGGCTCTGAGTGTCTGGGAAAAAGAATGAAGAGGAGGCCTATGTCTGGGGCCCAGAGCCCATCGCATCTGCTACTAAGGAAGCAGGATAAAGAGGTCAAAGCAAGCCCTGGTGGCCAGGCCAATGCTAACTGCCCCAGAGACTGGCTTCTAGCAGCTTCCCTTGCTGCTAGAAGGGCATGTGCTTCTGTTCTAAACACTAGGACCAGAGGAGATGTCTACTGGAGCCTCAGAACAGGTAACCCCACCTTCTGGGGCAGGATGTGTCCTGTGCACATGAGGTGCCCCTGAGGGGCCTCCAGGGGTTAGCGCCAGGCTCAGGGGCATGTTCAGGGCAGGGTGTGGGGAGCTGGCTCTCTGAGACAACCTTGAGCCACCAAACTGGCCCTGGCTCTACCCATTCCAGAAGTGGTGTGAAGTGACAGCATCAGAGGTGATTGCATCAGAGGCCTTCTCGAAGACCAAGCCATCACCGCTGGTGACCACAGCCCTGACCCCTTGACTGGTCAGCCTTGGGAGAGCTGGGTGTCCTCCAGAATCTGAATTCTCTCCTGTCTAAGGTGGAGCCACCCCTCGGATGTCAGGATGGTTGAGGGCCCCTCTTTGCTCCATCAGGCAGGGCTCTGGGGCAGAGGTGAGAGCAGCAGATAGGAGAAGTCAACAAGACAGAAGGAAAGAAAACCCAGGCTCCTAGGCCTGGAAGTTGGGCCCTACACCACGACGGACTTCTCCTTCTCACCCTCCCTGTTCAATGGCCCATGGTGTTGTCTTGACAATGACACAGCTCCCACCCTTGACCTCTGCCACTGCCCAGCTATGCATCCTTGAGCAGGTCTGTGAGTCTCGCTGAACTCTGGCCACCTCATCTGCAAGGTGGGATGAATTAGAACATGCAGAAGCTATTCGTGCCAGTGCCAGGTGCCCAGTAGGCTTTACTCATTCCCAACTGACCAAGTAGTTGCTACACACCAGGGACCCTGGGTCAGGCACTGTGGCCAGCAAGGAGGCCTGGCCCCTGCCCCTTGGCACCGGAGAGAGTGCCGATGCATGATCACATTCAGTGATGAGAAAGTTGAGGGGTAAGCCCCCAGATGTGAGCACCGTAGCACATTGGGGGTCAAGGAGGACCTCCTCATAGAGTGACAGGGCTTGGGAGAGGGGTATCCCAGGCCAAGAGAAGAGCAAGGGCAGATGCCTGTTGCTGAAAGAAGCCTGTGGTATTTAAGGAGGGCAGAGGCCATAGTGGAGCAAGAGGAAAGGGAGTCTGGGCTAGGGTTGGGGTTGTAGCAAAAGCCGGCAGTCTGAGGACAGACTTTACCTTTGGGACAGACATAGCCTTTTTCAGTATGGTAGGTGGAAAGCAAGCAGAGACACAGGCTCTTGTCCCAGCCCTGTCACCATCTCTCTATGGGGCCCATTCATGACCATCTCTGGGTCTCAGCTGCTCAGGGTAGCAGCTGGGAGGACAAGCCCATTAACCCGGTTCAGTTCCCTGGCTGCTCTGGGTCTCTGTGCCAAGCCGAAGGCTCCAGCTTAACATTGGCCTGCCTGGGATCAGGGACCAGACAACGGTGGGCAAATCCCCAGCAAGCCTGGGACTCAGGCCTAGTTCCCACCCCCAAAACACACACAGAGACCTGCTTCTCCCATTCCTCCATCCATCCATTTATGTGAGAAGGCCTGGGCCAGTGCCTCCCCTCTGCTCAGCTGCGCAGGCCCCACTGTGAGCCTGGGGTTAAGAACACATGCCTTATTTTATCTACCTATTAGAATGTAGCAAGGGCTTATAGAGTGGCCAGCTCATGGGATATTGGTGAGATGGGAATGGTTCCTGCACATGTCTCTCCACGTCACTCCTGGACTCTGCAGACTGGAGAAGGAAGCAGCTGGTCCCTCATCCTCAGGACACTCCCAGGTCTGGTGAGGAAAGACACTGAGCCAGACTGCTGTAGTGTGTGTAGCCAGGAAGCAGCGCGCCTCCAGGTCTCTCAGAGAGAGCGCCTCCTAGGGAACTGGCTACATGGATGATGCCAGCACAGAGCAGATGCCAGTGAACAGCACCATCAGAAAACTATCCCTCCTGAAGCCATGAAAAATGCGTAGCTGCTGCCCAAAATGGAGGGAGGCAGTTGAAAACTCTCTTCCTTCCCACTCACTGCCAAGCTCCAGCTGGGTAAGGGGCAGGGACGAGGGCAAGACTTTCATCAGAGGCCCTGCCTCCAGGGCCTGACACACAAGGCAGGGGTCAAACAATGAATGGGAGACAAAGCCCAGACAGGAAAGGAAGAAGAAAAGATAACAGACGGGTGATTTGACCCCAGATCTCGACACGCATGCCAGGTTGTGTTTGGCTTCAACCTAAAGGATGGCATGTCCCCAAATCTTTCTTTGACCCTAAATTGAACATATGTAAGAGTTTTGGCCCTAAACATCAAAGACCTTGACTTCTCCCATTTCAGTCCTGAGCTACACAAATCAATGCTTGTTTCCTCTCATTTTTCAGACAAGAAAGCAGAGGTATCAGAGAAGTGCAGTAACTTAACCCAGGGACAAGGAAACCTACCTGAGGGTTTTTTTTAAAGATTTTATTTGTTTATTTTTAGAGAGAGGAGAAGGGATGGAGAAGGAGAGAAACATAAATGTGTGGTTGCCTCTGACATGCCCCCTACTGGGGACCTGGCTCGCAACGCAGGCATGTGTCCTGACTGGGAATTGAACTGGCAACCCTTTGGTTCACAAGCCTGCACTCAATCCACTGAGCCACATTAGCCAGGGCAACATACCTGAGATTTTACAGTTAGGGGCAATATAGATACAGTAAGGGGCAAGTGTATTCCTGATTTTCCAGTAGTAGAAAAATTGCTGTGAACTCCAGGAACTGGAGAGAACTAGGAAAACGACATTGTGCAGTCTTTTGGTCCTGCCTCATTTGGTGCAACGGTGCTTCAAAGCTCTATTACCAGCTCTAGGAGGAATACAGAGAAGCAAAGTCTGCAGTGGCACCTAAGTGACCTGTATCCCATCCTCTGGGGGAACACACAAATGACCCTAGCCGAGGCCACCAGCGCAAACCCTACAGCACTCAGGCAAGAGAGTGTAGTGAGAGGGAATTTGAGGTATAGGGGTGGATGCTCTTTGATTCTAGATTTCCAAAATTAGGCCTTGGTGTATTCAGGGCTTTGGTTCCTTAAGAGAGGCTGGAAATCCGGATTTTTCATAATAAAAAAAAAATCTTAGATTTTAAAATGTTTGTCACTAGTTCCAAATTTTAAAATCATCAGGAGAGTCAATTCTCTGTAGGCCAAACCGAATGTATCTGCAGGCTGGACCACAGCTGTGATTCCTGCTGTTTCTTAAGCAACTTCCTCCAATGGCCAACCACAGACAGGCCTCAGGGCCTCCACACCTGCTGCTCCCCCACCTGCAGACATCTCACGGCTCACTGCCTCACTCTGTTTGGGGCTTTGCTCCAGTAGGCCTTCCCTGACCTTTGTCGTACCATTCCCTGTATTCCTTGTCTTCCTGGTGTCCACCTCCTCCTGGTTCTTGCTAGTGTTTGTTTCCCAATGAGAATATCAGCTCCATGAGGCCAGGGTCCCTGTTCTAGGCATCCCTGATGCACTAGGGCTACCTACATCAGGGTACACAGTCAACATTTTTGAAAGTTTCATTTCCTTCTCAGTACCCCAATGCCCTCATCAGGGACTGATGCAGGAGCAGGGGCTCATGGCCAAGGGGACACTAAGGATCCAGGACCCGAGAACATATTGGCATTAAACCCAGGGCTTACTGAAGGAAGACAAACTTATGCCTCAGGCAGGAGTCAGAGGAGCTGGTTCCTGACCCATCCCCACCCCCACAGCCTCAATGGGTAACTATGGAAAAAGCCTGACCTCACTGGAGGCCTCAGTTTCCTCACCTGCACATGGAAGAGAGTGGCAAACACCACGGTTTTAAGGGCACGTAGAGGATCCCAAGGGGGACAGATCCAAGGATCAGTCACTATTTACAAAGTGTCCACTGCAGCTCAGAAGGGTGGCGGGTGTGGGGGCGGGGGGTTGCTGCAAATGGAGTAGAGCCAAAGTCCCTGGAGGAGGGAAAATAAACGCCAAAGTCCCAATCGGTGCCAGGGCCCTTGGCGAGATAACTATGTTCCTGCATAGGAGAGCCTCCTTCCCTACAACTTAGGGCATCAGGGAGGCAATCAGACAGGGGCAGAGAGCTGTTACTTCTTTTTGGGCAAGCAGAGGGACAGAAAAGACCCATCCCAAAAGCACGCCCCAAGGAGGTCATCTGGAGTTTCAGACACATCCCCACATTGAGCAGCTGGGGGCTGTAGCAAGGACAGGTCCCTGGCATGTCTCTGCCTACCCAGGCCAGGATATTTCTTGAACCCTTGTGATTGAGGATGAAAAACTCATGTGAGGTTACCATTCCAATGCAGAATCCAGCCGACATTATTTTTCCATAGAAGTGTGACATTCTGCCCCAGATCTTGGAGGAAAGCCGATGCCCCCTAAAAATGGGAAGTGAGTGTCCTGTTGCTTGGCTATTTCCAGGGGCAATGTCCCTTGTGAGACAGACAGAGACAGTGTAAGGAGCCAGGACTTGTCCCATGGGCCTGAAGTCAAACACCAGCCCGGGTCCTTTGCACTGGGCCAGACACTTTCCCCCTATAAACCTTGATTTCCCTGCTGGTGGCTTGCTCCCTTGAAGCCCTAGGACCCTGGCCAGAGCCCCCAGTAACAAGGGAGGGAAGAAGCAAAGTACAGGCTTGGGGGGACAGACAGGATGCTTATGCTCAGAAAGACACACACAGTCCAGAGGGGAGCAGAGGGGAAAGGCATACATCCAGCTGAGCAAAGCAGGGGTGCTTATCACAAGGACAATTATCAGGGCCTCCCCAGCAAGAACAGGAACCTTAAAACACTAGGGGCCATATCTGATCCCTCAGGGTCTCTGCCAAGAGAACTGAAACCAGTGTTCACATAAAACTGGTGCATGAATGTTGATAACTGCACTATTCACAATGTCCAAAGGCAGAACAATGCAATGTCCACGTTGCATGTAAATGTCACAGATGAGGGATAAACAAAAGGGGTATTATTGAGCCATGAAAAAGAATGAGGTTATGACACACGTTATAAGATAGATGAACCTTGAGGACATTATGCAAAGTAGAATAAGCCAGACACAAAAGCCAGATGCTGTATGATTTCACTGGTATGAAATGTTCAGAGTGGGCAAAGACACAGAGACAGAAAGCAGGCTAGAGTTTGCCAGGGGCTAGTGGACAGCAATGGGGAGTGACTGCTAATGGGTGTAAGGTATCTTTTTGGGGTGATGAAAATGTCCTGGAATGGAAATGCTTGTACCACACTGTAAATGTATTCAATTCTACTGAATTTTACACTTTAAAATGGGTAATTTTATGTTATGTAAATGTCACCTCGATTAAAATGGAAAAACCCACCAGGGACAGAGCAGATCCACCGCAGAACCACAGCAGAAGCAACAGCTGACATAATGAGCCAGACCGTCTGCGTGCCACTTGCCAGCTGTGCAATCTTGGGCACTCCTTTTCACCTCATCTGTGGAGTGGGGTAAGCAGAGGGCCTGCTGCCGGGCCACTGTAGGACTGAGGGAGGGAGTGGGTGAGTGTGCCAGGAGCAGAGTGCCTCTTGAAGCACCACGCCATGCCACGTGGTGTCAGTCTCCTCTTGGAGATCCCGGAGCCCCTGCCAGCAGGGGCCACAGCATCTGCATGAGGTCTAGGTGGTCAGGCTGACAGCCCAGGGTAGGTGAGGCTCACAAGCTGTCCCAGACCACATCGAGGGCTAGGCGTTCCCCCACCAGTGGCTGAGAGCTGATCCAGAGCAGCCATCTCTTTGTGTCCTTGGTCAGTTCATATCTCTTCCCTGGGCCCTGCCAACCCATCTGGGAAAGGGATGGATATCAGTCTTTTACAAAGCTTTCAGCCCAAAAGTTTCCTGCTTATGGGTTCTTCAGGGGTGGGCAATCAGTCTATCAACATGATGGCGAGGGAGACAGGGTCACACACTAGGTCAGCAGTGGTGAGTAAGTGACAGGTGAGGGTTCAAATCCCAGCTCCACCACTTCGCAGTCCTCCCTCCTTCGGGCCCTGGTTGCTTTATCTGCGCTTCACTCTACCCACACATAACAGGCATATAACTGCAAGTTCTTTGTAGGGTCTTACAAGGACTGAATGAGTCCATTAGAACAGTGCCTGGGTCCATGGTGTGGACTCTCAGAGTGTCTCATCCCTGTGGCGACAACAAACCCTTCTTCAGGTAAATAAATGGAGGCATGAGTGCAGTTGAAACATGAAAAAGGGAGAGAGGTGATGCTGCAAGCCATGTCCCCTCCATCCTAAACAGACTGACTTTGCTAAGTCTGGGTGCCCTAGGAGTGGAAACTCAGGCAGGCAGGCCAGGGGGAGAGGACACTGAGGGAGAGGGTGGGGGGGGATCCAGCCCTCCCCCACACGTGCTTGTGTGCGTGCCTGCAGGCACAGGCACACACACAGGAAGAGCTGCCCGTCGGGGGGTGCAGCCTGTGCCACGGTGGATTCGGCCCTATCAGCCACACTTTATAAATTTTGCATCAACATGGCTATGAATAGCTTCCTCCACAGCAAGACAGATGGTTCAAAGGGAAGAGAAGGGCCTGATGTGGGGAGCAGATTCTGGAGTCAAGGATGTTGGAAGATGGAAAAGGCCCCCCACTACATCCCATACAGGCCAAATGAGTTTCCGAGTCCAGGGGGCGAGGCTGTGCAGGGATCCCACAGAGCCCTGGCAACCCCATGAAGACTTCCAAAATTGAGCCTAGGGGGTAGGGAGGGGTCCAGGAGCCTGGAGTGTCATATGAGCCCCCTGGGTGATGCCCATCCTCCCCAAGCCCTGGGTGGCCCTCTAGACAGGGGCTGTGAGGCTGTTTCTCAGGAGGGCACACGGAGGCACGGAGGCCACCCTCCACCAGAGTTCACGCATGCGGGCCTGGGCCTGAGGTAAAGGTGTGAAATGGCTAGAAAAGCTGACAAAAGGGGGACAGTGGACTAATTAGTGAGGGGCTGGCTGGGTGGAGGCCATGGTGGGACCAATGGTGGCCTGGTGACTTTCACAGCCTCTGCAACTGGAAAGCCTGCGTTCAAATCTGAGCTTCATTCCTTCTTGGCTGGGTGGACTTGGGGGAAACACACACACGCACACACACACCCCTCAGTGCCTTGGTTTCCCCAAGAAGAAACACATAATAAAATAATAAAAGTACCTGCCCCAAAAGGTGGGGATTAAGGTGAGGCCTCTAGGCCCCCTGTCCAGGTTTAAAGCCCAACCCTGCTGCTCACCAGCTGTGAAACTGCCTGCCAGCTCAGTGTTCCCATCTGCAGGATGGGCTGACACTATTTCCTTGCCCAGATGATTGTGAGGAGATTAAGGTGAGTGTGCACAGTATTCAGAATGAGCCTGGCACAACGAGAGGGCCACCTGAGCATTTATCACTATTGTTAATTTTTGGTCAGCAAAACATGAACGGGCCTCTCATTGATCAAGAAAGTCACTTCTGGGCAGCACCCCTAGCCACCAGGAGGGCGCCCTGAGGTGTGTGAGGCAAATATCCAGTCCCCACCATGCCAGCTGGCCCCAGCTGAGGCCGGGGAGCTTGGTGAGGGGTGGATCCCAGCAGGGGAGCACCAGATGCACAGTGCCAGCTGTCCCCTCTGGCAGGGCTGGGGGTGAGTGGGCCATGTCCTTGTGGAGCTCTGCAGGACACCGCCACTTGCACCCATGACCTACATTCCCTGCTCAGGCCTTCAGGCCATCTCCTTATCCCTGTGCCTCTGTGAGCTGGTCTGTACATGGGAGAGTACGCCAGCCACCTCATCAGGCTGCAGAGAGAACTCACAGTCCTGGCACCCCATCCATGCCAGCCACTCGTGTGGCTGTGACAGCCAGTGTTCACAGGGGCTGCTCTATGGATGTTAGCTCACTTTACTCTCAAATGGCTCCTCTGAGACAGTTGCTGCTAGCATCTCACTTTATAGATGAGTATACTGAGGCCAGGGCAGGTGAAGGGGCCTCTTGCCCCTCATCCCTTCATTATCATTGGCACCTGGAGTTTGGGGTCCTGTCTCTTCTATTCAAGTGCTAGAGACCAAGGTGAGACTTCTCGTCTCCCCAGGCCTCAGTTTACCCATCAGTGATAGGTCTGAGGTGAAGAGAACAAGACCTTAGAGCAACCCTAAGCCCCTTCCCCAGCTACCCAGGGAAGTAAGCTCTTCACTCTCTCTGCGCTTCTGTCTGCTTCTCCTGTTGGGGTGCAGGGCAGCGGGGTGGTCACAGCTCTGCTCCAGCAGGAAGTGAGGTGAAGTGCGCAAAGCTCTGGGACCGAATCTGGCGTGCAGGAAGTGCTCAAGCAGTGAGAGCTGTATTATTATTGTTGCTGCTGTTGCTATAAATTGAGGGGTCTCTGAGACCCTCCTTGCCTAGAGAACCTGCCTGGGTGACAGGGGTCAGACAGCCAGGCCCTCAGAGCAGATGGATCTGGAGCCAGGCCAGGCTCCTTGTTCTTGCCCACAGCTGCCCATTAGCCAAAGTTCCCTATCATAGGGTCTTTCTCTTCCCTCTGCTCACGTCAGAGGGAGCTCCAGAAAGCAAAGATTTGAGGAATGGACATCCCTGAGAGGGAAAGACAGCCTCACTGATCCCTTGGAGCCTGAAACCTTCCCAGCAGGGCAGCCAAGATTCAGGATTCTTTAGAGTCCCAACTGCTTAGGAGTGATTCTCGGCCCTGCCCTGTGCCATCTACATGACCTGGGGTGGGTTTGTATGCTCTCTGTGGGCCACAGTTTCCCCATCTCCATGGTGGCAGGTGACAGCAGCCCCACATCAGAAGTGGCTGGAGACGTTTTGCACCATGACGCAGATAGGGAAGCTGGCTAGGACCCCCTGGTCCCGACCCCTGGGCTCCTGAGGCCCGTCACCTGAGCAGTGATGACTTCCCAGGGCCACACCTTGACTCACTGTGTGAACTTGGGCAAGCCACTCACCTTTCTGTGTCTCAGTTTCCTCGCCTAAAAACCAGGTTTAACAAGACCTACCCCAGGGTGCTATCATGAGAAGGAAGGGGTGAGCCCAGGGTAGTGCACAGCAAACAGTGCTGCTGTGGCTGCTGCTGCCGTGGCCCGACACCCAGGAGACACCAGCCAGAGGCCGAGGCACCCCTGGTGTAAGTCCCAGCTTGGGAAACACCAGGCTCTATGGTTCTCCTCACACTGAAGTTTCCTCCCCAGGTGACAAGGAGCAGTCGCCAGGGGCATTCCCCTCTGGCCTGACTGACACAAGAGAAAGGAAAGAAAGGTTGTGAGACAGCCAGAGAGCTGGCAAAGCAGGCAGACCAGGGCCTGGGGAGCAGATTGCTCCCAGAGTAGGGCCTAGAGGGGTGCCCCAGGCCATGCCTCCTAGAGATCCTCTCGCTATATTCTGGACGCTCCATGCAGGTCTATCCTAGCCTCCATGCCCGAGCCTGCATCCTCCTGCCTCCCGGAGCATACCTGCACAACACCTTTGTGTTGGGACCTGAGCATCACAGGCTAACCTGGGAATGTCTCATCTCCTGAATTGTCAGGCCAAAGCCAGTTGGCCTGGGACAGGTGTAAATGATGAATGAGACTTACAATGCCCATAGGATAAGGCAGAGGTGGTGCTGGGCCAGATTTGAAGCTCTGTGTCCAGAGGCCTTGCAGCTTCCACTATCATGCTGCAGACCTGGCTGCTGCTGCATGGACTGACCTGTCTGACCTGCTGGGGAGTGAGACAGCCTCCAGGGGAACGAGGCCCAGCCATCCCAGGTGAGGCTGCAGACAGTGAGCAAGCCCAGTCAAGAAGAACCAACCCAAACTGCCAACTCAAAGAATTGTGAGGTAAATAACATTGTTATTGTTTTGTATCCCTGAATTTCAGGGATGTTTGTAGCAGTGCAGTAGCAAATTGATACACACCATATCCCCATTTTATAGGTGAGGAGACTGAGGTATTGATGGGCCTCATCTCCATCTGCAAGGAGGAAATCAAGGGATGCAGCAGCAGTGAATGGAAAGTATGCACCCAGGAGATGGGTGGCCGTGACCGTTTCTGCTGGGAGTTAGGGTTGCATTATTAAAAGCATTATTAATAAAGATGTATTGTTGCAGATAAAGCTTAGGCCAACGGGGCCTTCAAATTGCTCCTGACATTTTTGCTCTGGCTCCTCATTAGTCAAGTGGGAAGCCTGGCCCCTGCCAGAGAGATTAGAAGGGCCAACCTATTTTGAGGGGCATGAGGAAGGGGTGTCTCCTTTATCTGACTCTGCTCTGAATGGTAACAAACAGGAGATGAGGAGGGGGACTCACAGCCTACTTGGCTTCCTGCTGGCCAGTGGGGCTTCCCGTGTGCCTGCAGCTCCAGGGGAAATTCGGCATTCTGCACCTGCCATGGCTTTGCAATTTGCTGGTCTTTCTACTAGGTACACCCTTTTCTCTTTCCTTACTAGAGAGCATAGCCAACTCACGTGCAACCATCACGCCCCAGACAAGTTAATTTGGGGGGATTAGGCCTTGTTTTCTGTACCCTGATTCCAGCCATCTTCCCGAGCCCTGCCCTAAAATAACCCATCCAGCACCATTCCTCCTGCCAGCATGGGAGCCTTTGGAGTACAGGGGCCATGCTCCCCAACCCCATCCTCCAGCCCCACAAAGGGCTGGGTCCCAGTAGTGCTTGATGATGTGTGGATTTGCCTGGACCTGAATTGGAGCAAGTTAGAGGAAAATAAAACCCAGGCACCATCTGGCTACACTTCTCCAGGAAAACGCATTTCTGAGGCACCGTGTCCATTCCCATCATCTCAAGCCCAGTTGTGGGCCTGAGTCACTGGGTGAGGCCCACAGGGTGGAGGGTGTAAAAAATATGGATGGTGGGCCTCCACTTTAGACTGCACATCAAACTCTACAGGGATGGAGTTGCAGAATATGTATTTTAACAAGCCTTGCCCTCTGCCCATGCCCATTACTACTGTACACATCCAGGGCTGGGATTGGTTGGGCTGGATCAAGGATTTTCAAACTGTGTTCCAGAGAACCCTAGGATCTACTGGGGCATAGGGTGGGAGTGGGGAGGGTGCAGGCTCCCTCTCTGCCTTGAATCTGGTATCTAGCTTCTCACCTATTGTATATATCAGGGGTCATGAGCCCCAGTTTTTCTTACCCCCATTTCATACAGTTAACTTCCATACAGTGGAGGCAAGAGTGTAATTAGGACAACCATTTTGGAAAGCAGTCTGGCAGTATCCACTCCAGGCAAATAGAGCCCAAGACCAAGCACGTTCACTCCTGGCTGTGAATGCAAAGGAAATGAAGACATACGTCCATCACAAGATAGTGTTCTTGCAGCTTTATTCAGAATAGCCATAAATCAAAGCAAGCCATCAAGAGGGGCAAGGAAAAACACACCATGTACATTTGTGCTGTGGAGTACAGCACAGCTGAAGCAAGAGCAAGAGCAAGAGGCCAACACAGGCCTCCCACAGATGAGCTGCGCAGACAGGGCCCTCAGTGAGGGAAGCCATGTGTGAGGGATCATCCACTGCACGGTGCCACAGACATGGAGCTCAAAGACAGGCCAAATGATTCTTGGTGACATTGGTCCAGATGATGCTGCCTGTCGAGGGGCTGGGCTGGCAGCACTCTGTTTCCTGAGCTGGGTAGTTAGCCACATGTGTGGACACATGTAAACATGAATCAAGCTGTATTTAGGTTTATGCACTTTATAAGTTGAATCTTAGGAGAAAAGGTTGACAAAATGAATTCATTTAACCACCACTGGTGTCAAGGAGGAGACACCACCAACCTCAGAGATTTTCAGACCTGGGTTCATCTTGACTTTGCCCCTCACCAGTCCTGTGGTCTTGGGCAAGTCCCATCACCACTCTGGGTGCACATGGTGACTCTGAACTACAGGATGGGTTGGGAAGATTTCCCCAACCTCAGGACTACTGATAGTGAGCAGTCTGTGACACACTAGCTGCATTTCTGTAAAGGCCTGGGTCTCCTGCTGACCTCACAAAAACTGCAGGGCCAGGGCCAGTCAAGTCAGCAATCGGAGAGGGAGCACAAGGGCTTCTTCTGGCAGGGACACACAGCCCTGCTGCTGAACCCCCAGCCTCCAGCCAAGCCCGCTGGCCCTGTCTGCCTGGACAGTCTAGTGGCCCACTCTCTCCAGCCACCCTGGTCTCTCTCCACTCCTCCAATAGACTTTGTTTGTATCTCACCACAGTCCCCTTGTACCTACCTCTGCCCCAGTGCCCTGCATGGCTGGCTGCTTCTTGTTATTCAAGCTTTGCCTTTAAGTCACCTCCTCTGAGACACTTCCTGTCAGTGTAGCCAAATGCTGGAAAGGCCTCCCCTGCCCTCGTTCCTCTACAGGAACACTGCCTATAACTCTAATTATGATTATTTGTTTTTTGGTTGTCTTTTAACCCTAACAGACCAAACTCCACTGAGGCAGATCGTGTTCAACAGTCTGCTTACAGTGTAGCCAGTGGGTATGTACTGGGTAGATGAATAAATGAATGAATAGCCAAACTTAACTCACAGCCAGCAAGGTTAAAAATACACCCGAACAACATATCCATTGACTTTCCCTGAGTTATGGCTGTGACTGCTGCCAGCTCTGGCTCCAGAGGCCTCACAGCAGAGACCCTGCTGCTCTGGGTGAGCCAGGCCAGATGCATGTCCCACCCTCCAGTCCAGCGGGACACCCTCACCTTTCTCACCTGTGAAACAGGCTAGACGTGCACCTCCCCGAAGGTTCACATGCACATTTCCACAAAATGCACCTATGATTAACTCTTCCAGTCTCATACTCTGGTCTGAGGGGCCAGAGGCAGGTTAAAGTATGATTTAGGAGAGGATAAATGACATTTGGAATTGTGCTTTGTGTCAATTCCTTCATTCTCTGGAAAAAGGCCCTCAGCTGGAGAACTTTTAGCAGAGGCAGGAAATCAAAGCTTCAGAAATGCTGCAGAGGAAGCTGCTCTTTCCACAGAGCTCAGAGGGGGCTGAAAGTCTGCAAACAGTGAATCCAGCACACAGTTCCACTCCTGGGGTGAGTTCTCTTCAACCTTGGGGAAAGAGCCAGAATGTTTGAAGTCACACACGCTTCTCTAATGCCTCTTTCCCAACCCACTCACTCCCACACACACCTGAGTTCTAGCACACACCCAACAGGCCAGTTGATTGCCCTCTCAGCAACCATCTGCCTTCTCCCCAAATAACCAAACTAAGGCCTTATTCAACAAAGGCAAAGTGCCTAGCCTCTAGAGCTGTGCTGTCCATTAGTGTAGTTTCTAGCCACATGCAGCTATTTAAATGTAAATTAACTAAAATTAAATTTAATAAAAATTTAATTTCTCAGTCCCATTAGCTACATACAGTTCAAGTGCTCAGTAGCCACATGTGGCTAGTGGGCAGCAAAGGGGCAGCACAGTCTAGACATGTCCATCATCACAGAAATTCTCTTAGCTCAGCTCCAGAGGATGAATCCCAACTGGTCTAACCTAGTCATAGAATTCCATTCTCCATTGCCATTCTTCTGAGCAGTGAGACATAAGGGAAGACTTGGAAAGATGATCCTCCTGATATACTTACATTGCCTCCAGTCTTTGAAGGTGGTAGTAAAATGGTGCGATGGTTGGAGCTGAGGCAGCCATCTTGCAACAAGAAGGCAATAAGCCTAAGAACAAAAGCCACACTGAAGGGAGCAAAACAGGATGGAAAAAGCCTGGGGTTCCATTGATCTGTGGAACTAGCTGCCTCTTAACTTTTCTTCATTTTGCATACTTCATTGTCTTATTATTCAAGCTACTATAGTTTGGGATTTCTGTCAACTTCACCTGAATGCTTTCTATGAAATAATATTTGCATTTAACTTTCAGACCTCTGAGTAAGATTCTCCCTCTAAGTAAAATTTCTCTCTTCTTATCTCTTTCCAAATTTTATACATGTTTTAGGGCTTGGATCAAGGGCAACTTTCCTTTAGAAGCCTTCCCTTGACATTTCCCACAAAAGCTGGACTCCCTCTTGTAATCTCAAATTGGTCCCTGTCTCCAGGCCTTGGTACCAGTCACTGGCAGAGGGAGGGCAAGGTCTACATCCATCTTCATTTAACCAGGCAGCCTGGGGTCCAGCTGCTTGTCGCTGCCAAGTACAAGCATAACACAAAGACTTGTGGGGAAGGAAATAGGTTTTTATTAAGAGGGTACCCATTTTGAGGAGCTGGCAGCATTCCTGCTCCGAGCCGGCCTCATTCACAAAACAGAGCTTTTATTGACTAGCAATTAATCATAGATCATATAAACTTGAAAAGCATTTGAATTAGTTTCTATATTTCTGAGAATTTTAACATACTCAAATACTATAAGTACTTCCCTTAATTTAAATTTTACAATATCATGCAAAGGCAGATCTTGAGGTAGGATAGTAAGAAGCTACAGAGATTCCTTGAGAGGCGAAATAAGGGAAACTGAGACAAAAGAATCAAACAAGGCCAAATAATTTGAGCCATTTACAGCCAGCTAAGGAATCACAAAGTTTTATCTTCCCTAACTGAGGACACTAAGGAACAAATGGTTTACACCTTTCAGATCATCCCAGGAGAGAATGGTATCAGTCCCATCCCTCTTCAATGACATTCTTGATGATGTTCTTTAAAAGTGAAAATAACAAAAGGCCCAAAATACTCAAAATCATGGAGATTTCATAGCATGCTATAAAACAATGAATAGGTCAAGAATGAGATTAGGGAAGAAAACAAAAAGTTTCTGGAAACAAACAAAAATGAAGTCACAACAATCCAAAACTTATGGAGCACAGTGAAGGCATTCCTGAGAGGGAAGTTCATAGTGATTCAGGCCTACCTAAAAAAGATAGAAACATTTCACATGAACAACCTAACCCTACACCTACAAGAACTGGAGGAACAACAACAAAGACAGCCCAGAGCAACTAGAAGGAAG